>JASCZI010000498.1:3601-26611 GCA_036250425.1 Stylosanthes scabra | reverse complement strand
ACCTACGCACAATGTACTGAATTCCTTGTTTCACATACCATATGCGATGTTCTCTCTAAAGGAATACTTGTAATGAAATCACAAAAATAGCAAATTGTGTACCAGCAGTCCCTGTACCAGCTTCCTATTAACTATACTTCATTATCCAGTATGTTCTGTTTAAAGTTTTCCTTTGTTGCAGGATCTATCCAATTTTCCCCCAATTCAGCCTGGATGGTTAAATAAGATTGACGATGGGTTGAGAACGAAATTATGGGATCAATCTGGAAAGGCATGGCAATTCCTGTTGGATGAAATATCCGATAAATCGAGTGAAGAAGGAGTCTTGGTTGCGGTTGCTCATCCAGCAATCCACATAGCACTAATGGTGCACTGCCTTAACTTGACCAAGGAGTGGTTAGGGTCATTCCATCTTGATGAAGGTAGTGTTAGTGTCCTTGACTTCCCTGATGGCCCTAAAGGAAGAGGTGTCATAAGGTGCATAAATTATACTGCACATTTGGGGAGATGGTCTATCCCTATTACAAGATCAACAGAGGATGGTGAAGAGTTTTAACTGTAAAATATTGCAAATGTATGATTCCATTTATCAAGTTGAAGCGACCCCTAGGTCCCAGCACCCAAAATTTCAAGCATTATCATGATGGTTCAAAGTTCAAGCATGATATTTGAAACTGAAATCTTAGTCAGGTGTAAATAGATATTGTATAACTGCTTCCATGTTAATGCATATCACTTCAAGATGGCTATGTCATCTATTTTGTACATTTTTCTAGTAGAATTTGAAAACAGGTTGAAACTTGAGATAACAGAAGATATGAGACTATTTTATAAAAGAGAGATTGTTTGAATAAAAAATAGTGCATATGTTTTGATTAAAAAAAAGAATACCACCAGAGATATCTGAAGAATTCTATCTATCTGAGTTTTTCTCTGCAGAGTATTAGTACAAAAGTTTGCATGATGGGTGCTGACAGCGTTCCAGGTCAAAACAAACTGCTATTTTGTTTTTGGTGATGAAAACAAACAGCTGTCGGATATTAGATACGTATGATAAATCCAGAAACTTGAAAAGGGGTCAAAATAAAATAATAAAAAAGTAATTTAGTGCCTGTATCAAAACTGTGGGCGCTAATAAAAATCTGCAAAGATTATAAGCATTATGAAGGTGAAGAAGAATAATATTAGGTGAGATATAATCCCATAGTTGAAGAACCTTTATTTTAAGATATGATATATATATTGCTATTTGTATGGTGGATTTTTGGAATATTTATATTAGCATTTCCCTGCATTGCACTCTTTTGAGTAAAGCTGATAAGGCATCTGAGAATCTTATCCACTAGCTCTTCATCTGGTTATCCCAGCACAAAGTTTACTATACAGAGAACTACACGTAATGGTGAATTTTGTTATTACCAGCATTGGTAGGCAAATTTATCATCAGAGACAAAAAAAAGACAAGTATAGTTCCTGAATTCCAATCACTTAAATTTTCTAATTATAAGGTTTGGATAATAGTGGTAGCCATTATTTGGCCTTTATGGTGCATGTGAGTGTGGCAGAGAAGACATGATGCACAAATTGCGCATCTCCTATTATTATTATTATTATTATTACTAGTTAGTCATCAAACATCTTCATTTACTTAAGGTACAATTGCCCTTTCAATTTTTAACGGGTAAACTTGGAATTTCAGGCAAGTATATAAAGGTGACTTCAATTCAGTTGAGTTACACAAACTCAAGAGAAAATTCAATGATCAAGTTATATCATTTGATCTATCCCATCACAAGGAACTGGTTGTTGATCTTGCCGACACTGTCAGCTTATCATACGTAGATTTTTTTTATATTTTATTTTTGTGCTGACACAAGAATTTGTGGAAGCAGCAAACAGAAGCACTTTCAAGTGTCATTTTCTTAGATGTATCGATTCAAACTCTGAAATTGGACTCTTCACCAAAGTTCCAAGAACCCATGCAAAATCTCATGTCATTGTTTTTAAAGATTTTGTTTCTTAAATTTTCAGATTTATAGTAGATTATTCTAGTACAATCTTAGTGCATTACAGTGTTTTTGCTCATCCATGTAAGATATTGAATTAGAAAACTAAGTAGTTGTTGCACATGCTATATACCGCTTCTTAATTATTAGTAATTATTCATTAACTCAAATTCTTGAGTTAATTAATACTTGTTCTCATTTGGAAATAACTTTATATACACTAAAATTTATGAATTCAACTTTACAATTCAAACTTATCTGATAATTACACTTACGAAAATAAACTAACACAATGAAACTTAAGTATGCTACAAGTATACATTTGGATCTATATATATATAGGTAGTTAAATAAAATAAAGAAAATGGAAGGTTTAGTTGATGAGATTGAGGTCATTTGACTTTCAATAATTTTTTGTATCACCGTAATATCTTTACTCTATCTGTTCCTTTGTCTGGACTTAATATTTTAGGAAAAGAAAAATGAAAGCAAGGGCCAAAATAAAGAAATTAGTTGTCACTCCTTAGTTGGCTATAAGGTCAAGCCTTATTATGCATATATCTATAACTAATTAATTCACCTAAATCTCTTGTCAGGATCACCAATTGCAAGTAGGATCAGAATAATTCACTTCTCAAATTGTCACATGCCCATATGAAAACAAACATGCATTAAATTTAATAAAAAGAAAAAAAATAAGCAAAACAAATTGCTCCGCCTTCATTATTATATTTCTTCATCCACATACATCCATTAATTTAATGATTTGATTTTATATATTTATTTATTTTATCAAAATTTTTCCCTAATATTCATAATCCGTTATCTATAGTATATCCAAATTATGTCGGTAATATCCTTCTGACAAGAGTATAGCCGAAGAATGAAATCAAGAAAACACTTAGCATTTAGCATTATTATTATTGACAACATAATAAATTTCAGACTTTTTTTTATGTAGTAAATGATTGAGTTTAATTTCAATGCAACGGTACAATTATACATATATTTAATTAGATAGCACCATATAAAAAATAGTTTTTTTATATACCTCGTGATTAGATATTTAAATAAATAGATGTAATTATGTAAAATATTTTATATTATCGATTAATCAAAATTAAACTCCAAAATTATTAGAAATAATTATAGAAATTATGATATGAGATAATTTATTTAATTTTTCTTATATAAATAATATAGCCTAAATATTAAGGGAAAAAAAGAAAATATACCTTTACACCTAATAATAAAACTAGAAGTGCCGAACCTATTGCGTATACTTTAACGAAGAAAAGAAAAAGGTGTAGGGCATGATATATATAGAGACGTAATTAATAAGACTAGTTTTTGATGTAGTGTGGATATTATTAGCCACCTGCGACTTATAACCTTCCTCTCATAAAAGAATGTGGTCCACTACTCCATATACATATACTAATAGTTATCACATTAAATATTCTGCACATTTAATTTACAATCTAAGTTCATTTAAATGGAATATAATATACTCATAAATTTAAGTCCATCCGATTTTAACAACATTATTAGTTTATGGCATGCGTCTAGGATTATTGTTTGTTACATTAATTCAACAACCATAAATATCAAACCAAACACCAAATTGGATTATTCAGGCTTTTGCTTCATTCTCTAGCCAGCTCACAATCACTTCCACAATTACTTGAATATTAAATGAGGCAAACAAAATACAATTTTATTTTTTTAAAATATGTAAAAATGTTAATAAATTTTATTTTATTTGATATTAAAATATTATTTAGATGATAAATTAAAAGGATAAATTAATTGTTAGCAGCATATATTGAGATTGCTTTCGGAAGAAACACACAACACAGTTTGAATTCCAGAGCGCATAGGGCCATTATTAAAAACAAAACAATAAAAAGTGAAAAAAGAAAAAAGAAAGAAAAGCAGGTTAATTATTGATTATGAAGATGATGTATGTAGGTGTAGCTAGCTGGCTGGATGCAATGGTCCAACTCCAACTCCAACATGTGATATTATTTCATATTCCCTACGTACTGTACTACTACCAAGCTTAGCTTATTAGCTTCCTTCAACTTTCATCAACAAACAAATGAAATTGGAAAAGGGTTTCTGAAACTCTTCTCTTCTCTTGCGTGCCCACATCAAAAAAGAAATTAAAGTTCAAACATACAGAATTTAACCAACTTTTCTTTTCTTTTCTTTTTTCAGTAAAAGATAAATATGCGCCCAGGAGAATTTCTTGGTATTACATAAGGCCAAGACACAAGGAGTTTCATTCCCTTTTTCAGTTTGATTCCATATTCTTCTACATACCCTTTTGAATAGTCACGTTACGTTTTACTTCTAGTTTTATTCTCTACACCAACAAGTTAATTATTCACAAAAAAAATTAATAATAATTTATGTGTATCATTGTATATTTCCGTACATTTCATTTTCAATACGAAAAAATTTAAATTTCAGCAAAAAAAATAATTTTTTTTGTGGATGTTTATATTTTCCGTATTATGAAAGGAGTGTAGAGATGTACGGTAAAAAAATATAAAATTAAAAAAAAAATACATTCAAAAAATGAATAAAGTGAAGGAACCAATTAGGGTACGTACAGTCTAACTCATACAAATTAAATTAAAGTTGTTTTTGTAAGGGTATAAATTTCTGTCTCATACATTACAATAATTAGGGTAAATATATAATATGACACACAACTATGTCTTGATTTTTCGTATGTATAATTAAGATGATATAAATAATGATGGTAGATAGATGTGGATTTGATGATTTCATTACTCATTAGTTCTCAGTCCCTACCATGGATCTCTAGTCTCTATCGATTATATATTAGTTAGTTGTTGCATGCAACTAATTATTATTAATATCGATCGCTTAAGCTGTATATATATGTGGCCTACTTAGCTTTTTAAGTGATATGAACAAAAGTGTGAAGGAATAATGAATTCAAGGTTATTAATTCTATGCATGTTTAATTTGCCATCACTCATCAGCTTCTTCAGCTAGCTTGGTTTACAAGCTATGCTGATGAGATGATGATGAATTTCTTATATGTTAGTTATTCATTATTATTATGCATGCATTTTTGTTGTACTACTGTCTGTAACTACGTAATTAATTTAATTTCTTGAGAGAAAAAACATGCATGTTACGTACTTGGGAAGGAATATAATTTATTCCACTTTAATTTGTTTGGGGAAAGTTAAAAACTGTCAATTATATATATACATAAATTGAAAAGAAAAGTTATTGTTAGCATATGCCCTCTTTATTTTATACCCAGGAAGTTTCACAAGAAGCATGCATTCATATTCACCTTTTTATGGTTTTTCTTTATTTCTATCTCTTCTTCATTTCTTTTCCTCTTATCTTTTTCCTTAAAATAATAAAAGAAAAAAAAAGCAAAATTAAAATTTCTTTTACGTAGGAGCACCGACTAATTTCAATTTTCAGCGAAATTAAAAGTACAAGAGACAATAATTTTAATTTATTTTTATCAAGAATTTTGACACCTTTTTAACCAACACTTTTAAATATTAATTATTAGCTAAAATAATAAATTTGATTGGAAGTGATCTCTTTATCAGCCCCTTAGCTTGTTTTTAGCATTTACCCCGTACCCTTTCTGTCTAATATATTAGTTACTTTTATAAGTAGCTAGCTAGTGTGATTATTGGTACTAGATGCATGCAGTTACATAGAGAGAAGAAAGAAGGTTACGTTTATAATAAGGAAGGGTGAATGAATAATAATAATGAGGAAGGAGCATGCATGCCCCATAAGTCCTTAGTTTATGGGGTCCATGACCTAAACAATATATGTATGCTATGCCCTCCTCATTCACACAACACAATAATAATGATAACACCTTGTGTGCTGCTCTTTCATGCCCACCTTGTCTCTCTGCTTCATTGCCATTCTCTATCCATTCTTTCTTTCTTTCTTTTTCCCTTTAATTTGCACAACTTATTACATTACTTATATTAATTAATTGAATGGTAGAATTAAGGTAATGGAGTGGATCGAATCTTGCGAATAAAATAGTGCAAGTACTAAATCAGCTTTTGTTGAAGTAACGCCCAAATTAGGTCCGTGCAACTTTGGATCTGTTGACCTAAGCTTTTAATAAATCATGCCCATGTATCATGTATGTCTTGTTCCAATTTTTATTTTTATTTTCTAAATCCCTCTCCAACAAAGTACAACCACATGATTTTTTTCCTTTATTTTTGAATTAAAGAGAGCAGACTCGAACCAATTAAAATAGTCACACACTCCTTTATTTAGAATGCATCACATTAAATATTTCATCCTTGATTTCATCAGTTCTTATTAATATTGTTATATATTGATTATTGATTTCTATAAATATCAAATTAAGTCTTGTCAATAGTACGTGTGTTGACATAAATAAAGATAGAAATAATAAACAAATAAAACGAGTTTATGGTTGGATATAATAATTCTAGTGGTGAAAATACTATTGGAGAAAAATTATTTATTTATAATTAGTGAAATATATGCTCCCGTTAGTATTATAAATGAGGTTGCATTGGGAGGAGGGGGAGTTAGCAAATTTATTTTGTGGGACCAATATTGAGCATCACACATTCATGGCTTCCATATTGCACTTTTCATTGTGTTGGTTATTACAAGAAAGAGGTAAAGTTTTTTTAGCTACCAAAAAGAAAGAAAAGGGGATGACAAATCTATATATCCCATCACATTTTAGCTTCAATTCAATGGTCCCCTAATGAACCCTCCCAACTTAACAAGCAAAATTAAGAGAAGGGGGGTTGATGGGCCCCTAACAATGGCAAATTTAGCATATCTAACCTCAATATCTCTTTTTTCTAGTATCTTCAATTTTCTTGGCCAAACTAGTATACAAGTTTAGGCTTGAAGTGATGATGGTGAGAGACTTACACTTGGAAGCATAATCAGTTTTAACACTATAATATTTGCTACAGATATATATATAGTAGCGGTTCATAACAATAGTTTTGATTTTTGAACCTCCATACGTATGTGGGGAAACATTTTGCAACAATTTTCACAATCGCTGAAATAACTATCGCGAAAAGATGTTTTGTTTTGCGGCGATTTACTAATAGAAAATTGACATCCATTTTTAGCGGTGCTAAATGACATCAGTTGAAAATAAGTTGAATTTTATTAAATCTATTGATTCGGACTCATAAATTATCACTTGTTATTGAATTTGTCATAGTGTTATGAACGAATTAAATAAGAATGTTTTTAGAAAAGTGAAAACACTTATTTATTTATTTATTTTTTATTCTTGTATTTGTGAATTTTGGTATTAAGAAACGTCCACGAATACCCAACAAACTAATAACTATAGTTATCTGCAAAACAAATGCTTATTTTTTGGTGTAAAAAAAAATAATGATATAATATCATAGAACATAGAAGTCTTTCTAAACATTTTTTTTTAAACAAAAAATTATTGAATGAAGTAGAGAGTACATAATTTTAACGAGTAATAATAGATAGTCATTATTTAAAGTTATTATGTTTAATTTAATATTTATAATTTTATATAAATAATATTTATAATTATATATTTTTAATATTTAGTATTATGCATTTAATTTAATTTTTAGTTTACAAATAAAAACAAAAGCTAAATAAAGAAAATAATGTTCCCAAACTTTTTTCTTTTTAATATCTTAGAATTTTAATAAATAATTATATGTTTAGAAATGTCTCTTTAAGTAATTAATCATTTCCAAAAATAAGAAGGGAAAGTAGATTGAGTAAAAAAGGTAAGAAATAAAGGGATTTTTTTTTTTAAATTGCGTTTTTCCTTTTAAGTTGTCTATTCGTTATTCTTTTTTTCTTCTTCTTCTTTTTATTTTCCCCCAAATCTTGACTACTAATCAAAGGGCCAAATCACTAATAATACTGATAATTAAATTTTCTCTTAGATTGCGGCTCTTAATACTCGTAAAACATTTATACTTGAAAAAAAATAGAAAGATCCATTTCCACTGTCACATTATCTACATATAGCGTTCGTAGAAAATATAAAAGTGTAATATAAATAACAAAGTTACTGATTAAAATTTTTGTATGGAAAAAGTAAAAAAAATTAAGTTTCTAATGTATCTATTTTATATTTATTAAAATAAAAAAATTACAAATTTTTATTAGCAGTAAGTAGTAATTTCAACTTATGTCTTGAAGGTTAACTAAACTTTAAATATTTATTTTATATTAATTTATATATTTTTATTATGAAAAAACTAAAGAGCCAAGCCAATAGAGAGCTTGTTATTTTAATATATGTTGCGGATAGAGAGGATCAAACTTTTTGGGCACCCCTTTTTCTTTTGGTTCCTTTTCTTTTTGATTTTTAAAGTGATAGTATTAACTGGCAGCATAACACATTAAAAAAACAAGAGCGAGGTATGGATGGGATTTCTCCCGTCATCTCTTGATATTCAAAATTGGATTACTCAAGATATAAAAAATAATTTTTTTTTTCTTTTACTCTGTGGTGGATTTGGAAATATCGTAACAATGCCATTTAACCTTGGATTCCAAGTAAGGTCCATGCTTTGATCAAGTTTTTCGAAATTGAAATACACAAATTATTCTCTATAAATCAATCATTTTCATCCACTTTGGTTACTCTTGATTGGACCCCGGCTGTGAATTCAATAAAACTTAATTGTGATGCTAGCAAGATGCACAATGATGATATTGTCGGGTTTGGCTGCGCTATTAGGAACAACAACGGAGATTGGCAACGCGGGTGCGCTGGTACTATTCAGGTTTCAAGTGTTCTTGAGGGGAAATTATTTGCAATTTACAAAAGTCTGTTACTGGCATGGGAAGCTGACTTCAAAGAAGTTTACTGCGAGACTGATTGTCATGAGGCTTATGTGCTATTGAAAGATTTCAATATTCCCCTTTGTAGCCAGAAGAGTGTGCTTATCTCCAGGATTCAAAATATAATACTCTGGCCTTGGAGAGTGGAGCTAAATCTGATTCAGAGAACTGCTAACCGTGTAGTTGACGCTATGGCAAAACATACAATAACCCATAGAGTGCATTATGCGAAATGGTTATCACCTTGGAAAGACCTCCGAGAACTTATCAATCTTGATGTCGCCACTAGTTAGTTTTCTTTTTCTCTAGCGTGTTTTCCTTTTCTTTTATATGTTTAGTCACCAAAAAGAACAAGAGCGAGGTATCTGCCTCAACAATCTCCTAATCTTTTTCCCCTTCTCATAAATAAATGAATAATAATAAGATACATATTAAATATTAATGGATACAGGAGAGAGAAAGAGAGAGGAGATATAGAAAGTTTGTGTCATGTTAAATGGCAATGGACCTTCCTCTGAGTTACCTTTGATCTCAATTTCATGGTTCCTTGAGACAATCCAAAAAACAAGAAAGACCCATAATTTGTTTCACAAAAAAGTTGAGATCTTTGTGTCTTCCAACACAACAGTATGAGGGACATAGTATCTTGTTTCAGTGAAAATGCAGTGAATGTGTCTAATTACACTTCATGTTCTTCTTCAATTAACAACCCCTGCATCATCAACCAAACAACACTTTCTTCTTCTTCTTCTTCCAATTCACCTTCAACCCAAAACTCCGCTTCCAGTCTCTACAAATTGGTCCTCTCCACCTTGAAGCACTTCTTCTTCACTGTCACATGGTGCAGAAGCCACTCCAACCAAGGACTCACCATAACCTTCGGTAATCATCATCATCTCACATAAACATATTCATTTGTTTTCTTTTATTTATCTTATGTTTGTGTTTGTTGCAACATTATTACATAATAGGTAATAATGAGGTCCATGAGCCTTCATCAGCACCACCAACGTTTAGGCTCAACACAAATTCAAGGTTCTTTAGGAAGAAGAAAGGAAGCAAATTGATTGAATTGTGTGATGAATCATCATCAAAGATTGAAGTGTTTTGGGACCTCTCAAATGCAAGATATGAATCTGGGCCTGAGCCAGTTGAAGGCTTCTATTTGGTGATCGTTGTTGACACAGAAGTAGGACTAGTCCTCGGTGGAGATGCGGCGGAGGAATTCACCTCAAAGAAGCTCAAATCCAACTCCATGGTAACAAAAACATGTCTGCTATCAAGGAGAGAGCATTGTTCAGGGACAACACAGTACACAACAAAGGCTCAATTCTGTGAAACTGGAACATTTCATGATGTCTTGATAAGGTGTAGCATGGAGAATGAAGAAGGGGTGCACGGTAAGAACCACCACCACCAACACCAACACCATCCTGTTCTGTCTGTTTGCATTGACAAGAAGACAGTGATCCGTGTGAAGAGGCTTCAGTGGAATTTCAGAGGGAACCAGACAATTTTTGTTGATGGTTTGCTTGTGGATTTGCTTTGGGATGTTCATGATTGGTTCTTCAATGCAAATGCAAATGCAAATGCAGGTGCAGTGTTTATGTTCAGAACAAGGAGTGGTTTAGATAGCAGGTTGTGGTTACAAGAGAAGACAGCACACAAAGATAAAGACAGAATTGAATTCTCCTTGTTGATCTATGCCTCTAAGACCTCATAAGCTAGCTAAGATTATTTATTTCTTAATCCTAATTATTAGTAATTACATTCTTTTCTTTCTTTATTTTCGTTGGTCGGATCTTATTATCAGAAATCCGACTAATACAATTGAAAATTTGGAGTCTTGTCTTCTTTTAGTACAGTTTCTATGACTTGAAATCAACTTAATGTTGTTATTTTGTGAAAGGAAAAAGAGGGAGTTGCTTTGCTTTTCAATCTTGAAAGGGTACACACAGATACAGTCATTAATGTTTTCATGGGAAAGATGAAGACAAGAGTTTTAAGAGTTACAGTTACACAATTTTTATCACATTCACAACACAACAGTTAGCTATTATTCTGCAGTAAGTCTTTTGTTTCTCTAAATTAAATTTGGTTTCCCCCTTGGGGCTTGGGACATGTGAGATTTTGATTCCCTTCAATCTTGCAACAACAGTAGTCTAATATTCGACTTCTGCCAAACATGGCCTTATAATCCAGCTTTATTTTATTTGATTGGGGATCATGACATGAACAAATCTGGACCATGTAGTGTCATTTGTTCTTTGCAATGTTTTCCTTTTTAAATTATATTTGTCCAGTAATGAAGGCAAGTACACGACATAAGGTAAATTAGTTTATAAAGTAGCATAATCAAAGGCCATAAGGTGAATTACAGGGCCTTTAGTTTAAGCTTAGCAGTTACCACCATGATATGGGGAAGGTGGTGTCACTTTCAGTGTTTCAGATTGAAATGAAACTGGAAGAAATTAAAATAATAGGGTTGTCTTTAGTGGCGTGGAGGAACCTTTGATTAGTTATGATGGACCTATTCTTTTGTCCTCAGATATCTTGACATGTGTTTATGACTCTCCATTTCTCTTCTCAGTCTTTGCTTCCTTTCATTTTTTGTGGTAAAAACAAAATAAAGCAATAACATTGCCAAATATATACCATTCTTGAATCCACGGGAGCACAACTATATATATGTGTAGCATCCTAATAGAATGAATGGAAGTAATAATGAGAATGCAAGAAATTAAACAAGTGTTGCGTCTTACTTATTGCATATATATTTATTTCTTTAGTGATTTATTATGTTTTGGTTGGTGGATGTTACTTTCGGTGACTTGTGAAATTTTTTACATGCTAGCTCTTAACAAGATCGTGTACGCTAATTAAGTTGGGTGAATCATTTTCATTGAATCATTATTAGTCTTTTGCTATATTTTTCAAATGTTGAGTTTTAGCTACTCCACTATATACTTAGAAAAAAAAATCTATTTATGTTAGGTTTGTTATCACCTTTTAAGTTGAAAAGGATCGTCAATATTACTGAAATCACTTTCAGTCAACCACGTGCCTCTATCATTTATTTACAATTAAAATAATTTCTTTCTTCTTCTTTTGGTTTTTTTTTTTTTGTTCATGAATCATTTCCTTCTTTTTTTTTGGACACAATCATTTCCTTCTTAATTAGACTATGTTAAATTACCAATCTTGGGCCTAAACCTATTTCACTGTAACTATGTAAAATGGAGGAAGTAATAAATCCAGCAAGTTGATTACCAAAAATTAATAAATAAATCCAGCAAGTTTTTACCATGACCAAAAAAAAAAAAAATCCAGCAAGTTTTGTTAGTAATTTCTATATTATTATTTTAACTACTCATGACTTTATAAGTTAATTTTGAAAACTGATTGATTATATATGATATTAATAAAATAATTGATTTTAATATTTAACTCAAGCTAGGTTGCTGAGTTCGAAGTACAGTTAATTATTTTATAAGTTGAATGAATTCAGAAATTTCTTCTTATTATAGGAAGAAGTTAAAGTAGTTGGTATTTGAATTTGAAGTGGAATAACATGACAAAAATATGGTAAACTTTAACAGTGACGTGCACACAAACACAATCATTTGGATTGACTTGAATCATGTTTCACGTTGTCTTCGTCAAAATCATAGGTGCCAATTAATTAATGTGGATTAACTACTAATTAGAGATATAATAATCACGCCAAATTTTTGCTGAAAAAGCATGACATTAACTGTAATTCCTTCTGTATCTGCAATTCCAGGTCAAATTAGTTGGCAAGTGATGTGAGATTTTTAGTCCTAAACATCATAATCCCTAATCACTTACTGGAAGCGGATAAGTGTTTGGTAGTATAAGTATTTCAGTGTTTTTAGCTTTTGATTTTAAATTGATTTCAATTATTGCGGCATATCGGTATTTCGGCGTTTTTATAATTAGTGTTTATTGTATAACTCATACTTAACCAGCTAGTTTGTCTTGTTTTTCATTATGGAAGGGCAGACCCAATGCTAGAATAGAAGCATAATAATAATAACAATGCTTTTAATGCAAGCTGTATGTTGACCAAGAGATATTCATTGATTCATGTATATGGTACGATGCATATTTCATTCAAAGTGTTCTTCAAGCTACTTACTACTTACAAGCACCTTAAATGACCACCACATGCTTGTTGAAATGAATGGACATCTTTTTAAGCCAAACATGGCGTGGAACCACCTTCAAGCCTTCCTCACTTTTTCCTTGCTACATGCATTGCTGCAAGTATCAATTTAATTCCTTTTTCCCTGCTACTTTCTCTCATTGCTGCATTTATCTAAACGATGGATTATGGTGGTCAAAATGGTATTTGAAATATTTGATCTTTCGAAAATCAAATTGGCACTAGCATGAATTTTTAGAAACCATCTTGACTATTAAACTTGATAAGGAGTACCACACTTTTTTCTTTTTTATTTTTTTGCTTAAATGCTTTCATTGTTGTTCTAAGGAGATTCTAGTATCATAGCAGCAAATAGTTATATGTGAACAGAGCACTCCAACCTAAGTATTCACTACTCACTACTCACTCCTTAGATATAAAGCTTGGTTAGACATACATTAAGAAGAAAGCTACTGAACCAACAATGAGAGAAAGCTAACTAGCAAAGCCAAATAAACGGTACCGGTTGATGTTATGGATCCAACCTTGGATATCACCTTGTCTTCTGCAAAATCATATATCAAGAACAAAATTCTATAATTTTCCCTCATGTTGTAAATAAATGAATCGAAGTTAAGAATTTATGGACATGCCAAAGATCATTCAAGGTAGGAGTAGGACTTACTGCATTCTTTAGCATGGCATAAACAATTCAAGCCGGCGCCGCAGGTGTCATTAGGCTTTTGACACCCCTTACAAATATCTGGTACATGAGTGTTGAAAGATATCCTTGCTCCAAACTTCAATCCTTCATGATCTTCACCATGTGAAGAACTTTTATGCGCCCAGGTATAATGGGAGCAGTTCAAATTTAGAGGATGAAAACCCAGACCTACTTTCTTAAGATCTTCAATAACTAAGCATGAATAAGGCCTTTTCTCATGCTCCTCAGCAGCTCCACATTTATATTTATACTTGTTTGTGCAGTTTTTCAAGAACGAAAACAAGGGGTATCTTATGATTGAACAATTGAAGAGAATAAGTGAGTTAGGTTCTGGCGGAGAAGGTAAACCTGCTGTGACAGCCAGAGGAGAAAGATACTGAAGAGAAGAAGTACAAGATGAGTGAGAGATAGTTAGTAAGCTACCATTTAAATCAACTGAAGAAACTTGGAAAAGGCCAAGGGAAGTTTTGAAGTAGAGGTTCTGTGATCTGCACAAGGTGATGCTACTTAATATTGAAGGACTGGGATTCAAGAAAGGTGTTTGAGCTCTTCTGATATTCCCACAGTAGTAGTTTTTCTGTTCATGGTTGGCTATAGAACAACCTAACATGACACTGAATAATACTAGAAAACAATCAAGAAGGTGTAGCTTCTTGGATGGCTTCATGTTCATGTTCATCCCTTCTCCTATCAATGTAAAAATTGTTTTTCTTATTCTTTTGAAATTATGCAGTGTTGAGTTCTTTCTAGATAGGTAGGCATAAAGTTTCTAGTGAAGCACTGATATCATGTTTTTGGATTATAGTGTTACAAAACTTTGATTTAAAATAATACAATAAGAAAAGCTACTTAATTTTTTTGGCCATCAGTATTAATGCTCAAAGACCTAAAATCATACTCAAAACACAATCTAATCATAGTTGTTGTCTTCATTTGAGGCAAATCAAAACACTAAACTCCCAATTTGCCACTTCCAAATTGCTTTCCAAGTGGCAGAACGGTTTGGTTTAATGGCTTTGCTTTTCCTTCATTTGTTTGTACCAGAAATAAAGGTTACACTGCTTTGGTATATCTTTGGCCAACAAAGTTAAATTCTTTTTTCTTTGTTATTTGCCATTCCTTAATATGAAGTGGAACTTTTGAGGTCATATCCTTGATAAAGTAGTGTTAATTATTTCAAAGCAGGTCATGCATGATTCAATTTCTAATAATTTCTTGTCTTCCTAGAGTTGCTTTTATGTGTAGTCTTTTTAAGGCACCCCACTGTGAATGATTGTCTTGACCAAAATTTCTTATTGTATCTCTGAATTGTTTTAATTTATCAACAAGGATTTAGATACTTAAATGGGTTATATGATAATTGCATTTCAAATAACACTATTTTGAACTGCAATCATTGAGCACCAATGCAGTATGTCATTTTCTTTTTAATTATCTAGTCAAGAACAGAAAAGTGGAAGATGCAATTGGAGGCCTGCTCTCTTTATACAAATAAAAAAGAGAACTAGTTCTAAAGTAAGAGATTGTTTTTACTTTTTTACTAGTTTGTGATTTACTTTTTATTCATGGACAAGGGAGGCCTAGAAAAAGTGCTGGAACAACATCAGAAGGCAATAGAAAAACTGCAAGAGAATCATTATTATTACCAACTACTAAGACAGAAGAAGGGAAATGGAAAAAGAGCTTATCATTAAGCATACACTTGAAAGATTGGGAGATAGAATTGCTTGAAAAACCTTCACTATGCTTATGGTTTGACAATGATAGATGGGAAATCTAGCACTGAAATATTCTCAACAGCAGGTGAGAATAATTTGGAAAACTCAACATGATTTGGGTGACTCTGAAATGCATCAAACTCCTCTTTCCCATTGAAAGTCATCAAGAAAGCATGAGTGAAACCTTGTCTCAGACGATCAGGTCCTTCAGTATCCTTTCCCCTATTAAGACAAACACAAACCATATAAGAGTGTAAAAATTACATGAGAATTCTATGTCCAAAACTCAAAACAAAATTAAGATGAATTCTATTCTCTCTATGATTCCTAAAGGATTCTACATAGCCATCATAAAATCTTTTCAAAAAAAGGTAAAAAATCATACCATTGAAAGGACTTAACATGCTCAATTCCTGAGACCATTTTCTCCAACCCTTGAGTGAGTTCTTCAACTGCTACACCATCCTTAAACTTCACAATAACATAGTGATTGAATCCCCCCATCATGTCTCTATGAAGCAAAACCAGTCACAAGTGGCCAAATATATATATACACACAAAATGGATTATTTCTTTTGGTACCCTTTGTCCTTTTTTCATATATTCAAATCCCCTGATGTAATAACAGGTTTTTATAAATCTTGAAATACAATATAAAAATTTGATAAATCTAATAAGTTAGTTAATAAGACATGCAGATAATATATTATCACAATTTGGTGGTCAACCACCACAGTTCCAAAATTTTGTCCAGTGTCAGATTCTAATAACTCATTTCACCATTGTTCTTTGTAGCAATCAATGAACATAAAATATAAGGATCGGAGTGAATTCATATATATGTGGCTGTAGACCCACCAAATTGAGCAACTTGTTCAACAGTAAAACATGTCATGCCTTCAATTCTTTGCACATGAATATGGCAGAGACTCCTATTTGGTGTCTGTTTCTCATCTATAAAGTTTCGAGACACAGAACATAATGATAATATTAGGCCAAACAGTCAAACCCTTTTGCTTCATTATATTAATTAGCTTTATTTTCTGTTTTCTTGCATGAGGATATTGTTGGTGATGACTTGAAGAAATGATCATTCAAAAAGAAGATAATATTAATTAAAATGTGTATTTTTCTTATTTATTATACAATTATTAGATGACATAATCATAATGTAATGGAAATAATGATTTGAGTTCTCCATCATATCCATCACATGATGTAACGTACTTAACTACCTATATTTAACAAAGAATCAGCATTTAAAAACATAAAAACTTGGCTTCACCAACTACATGAATAAATTAAACTATATAATTATGTCTGAGTTATATTAATAGATTATATCTATTATTACAACAAGTAGAATAAGCTAAGCCCTACACATTGCGAGGAAAGTAAAATATAATGAATGAAAATTTTCAAGAACTACACGTCAAAACAATAAGCTAGTGCATGATATATATATACATGGAGCAAAAAGACATTTAATTAAACCATGTATTATTTGTGGCTAACCATTAAGGAGAAGGAAAACAAAACTATATATAGAATTAATTAAATCAAGTAATCAACCCTAAGCAGCAACAGCAATAGCCAATAGTTTGAGTTGGGTTTATCCCCAACTATATATGTTGTATTAGATTTTATCTGAGAGGGCATGGATTAATTGGAGAGTGATGGATGAATGGAGACAAAATTTGGGTGGTTGCATAGTTATTGGGATGTGTTAATTACAAAACACGACTCAAGATTCTCCATTAATTAAGGATGGTAGACGAGGAGCATACTCAAATCCCTACTTATAACTAACTAATCAATAAAGCTTAATTAGGTTGATGTGGACGAGCCATGTGCTTCAGTACTCACTAGTGTGGAGATTGGAGAGATTCGTCACCATCAATTTAATTAATTCATTTGAGTCCCGTTTATATATTTAGGGGTAGAAAAGAAAAAAAATGTTTATTTATTTCACAAGGCTTGGTGCTGAGTTTATCTCATATTATTACTGAATGCTTCTCTAGCAGTGAGGACGTTAAAATAAACATACGATAAAAGTATATATTCTATGTGTAATTAATAATATCATATCATCATGCATCACCTTACTAAGTTTAGAACTGTATGTCCTCCTCGATATATATATATTGGAGTCAAATTTCCTCGTCTTCACTTTAACATATCTATGTCTATCTGTTTTACGTTCCTCATTTTAATGCAGATTTAACTTGTATATTATGTACATTATCTTATATATGAAGTAGTGCTAATTAATCTGATCATTTTGAACCCTTATCCCAATACGTGTCCCTAAATAAAGGAATAATGATAACAAAAATTCTTCTACACTTGTTTTATATATGTATATCACTGTTAACAAATACACAAAAATAGATATGATATTATATATATCCATCTAAAGAATTCATTTTGTTACATACCCTAATAATATATATTATTAATATATTATAATTACTCTCTCTCTATATATATAGTATATGTGGAAGGACGTAGAATTTAAAAACAAATACATTGATGTACGTAGCAAAATGAAAGGTAAGCAATGAATAACTAGTATGTCCAGAGATTATTGAAGTCGATTATTTGAGAAGAAGAAATGTGATCCGAATCCATTGCCGTAATCATAGAGGGAGGAGTAATAAGCAAAGCCTCAGCCATGCTATCCAAAAATGCTGGCATATTATACAATGCCTCCTCATCAAAGAACATTCTTCTTCTTGACATTTCATCATCACATTCATCCGCATTCTCAACGCACATTATTGATGATGATGAAGAAGAAAGAGTAATACAAGTATTATTAGTGGTGGTAGGTTTGAAGAAGGGTTGAAGAGCAGCCTTTGAAAGTGCCTCCCTAATATGAGTGGGTGAAGATGAAGTTGGAGGAGGAAGAAGAAAGGGTGAGTCAGGGAAATTGAAGGAGGCAGAGGTGCCCTTAAGTGCAAGGGCAGCAACATCATGTGCCCTAGCAGCCAATTCAGGTGTAGGGTATGTCCCTAACCAAATCCTTGCATTTTGTTCTTGCTGTTGGGTTCCCTAACTTCACACACCCATTTGTTGCCGTTCCTCCTCCGGACACCCCTATAGATAGGGTGACGTGTCTCCTTGAATTTCTTCCTCCCTGCTTTCCTCTTCTGATGAGTATTTGATGAAGAGGATTCATTGCTTTTATTCATCACGTCCATAGATTTATTTTATCTTAGCTTATTCTTAGTTATAACTTGTTCAAGTGATCGAGTGTAACTAATTAATTAAGTGTGTGCATATGCATGTATATATATATATAAGATTATTATTGTTTGGATATTTGTATGTGTGAAAAAAGAATTAATTAGTAACGTGGAGAAGATAGCTTAGAGCATAAGGTACACACAAGACACGTGCAACACACATACAGAAGCTATGCTATTTTGCTCATGTGCCTTCATTCAAATTACTACATAATAATTCAACATTATTGTGACCACTTATACAACTTCAACAACAAATATAAAATAAACATATTATTACACCAAATTATATAATTTATGATTTAAACATGATATATATGATAAGAATGTCTCATTTTAGAATAACTTAATTATTTTTATATATAATTTGCAAAAAAGGTTGATTTATTTTGGGATCACAGAAATTAAATTCGCCATGCATGCACCCAAATTTATATACAGGATGTCCATTGTAATTTAAATAGAGGTTAAAAGAATAAGGTGATTTATATTGTCCGTTTTGATCAAATCAAATACAAAGATCTATATTATTTTAAAATATATTTGTTGTCATGAATGGATCAAATTTAAACGGGTGTGTCGTAGCACGCACTCTCCATTTTCACATAGCCACACAGAAATATCTTATTTTCTTTGGAAACTTGGAGAAATATTTAATGAACAATTGTACCTTATTTGGGTCATTAAACACGTGCAAGAGAGGGAAGAAGAAGAAAGGTTTATCCGTTTATGAAAGAAAGTGAAATGTATAAAATAAATAAATAAATGGAGAAAAAGTATTTTATTATGAAATAAAATGGAAGGGACCAGAGAAGAGAAGTGAGAGGTCGGTCATTCACATTGCAACAAACAACAGAAGCAGTCCCCCTCACACATATGACATAACATACCACACATATTCAACATAATAATGAGATAATAATAATTGGAGGGAGCTCACATAAATGTGATGAAAGACAGGTAGTCACGTGCTGCTTATAATATTGTTTGTGAAAGCAATTAAAGGATACAGGAAACATGAACCACACGTCTCATTCATCCATGGAAAATTTAATATCGACAGACGACAGTAGGTGATTGTGAACGTGAAAGAGATCAATGAGAATATGACAATGAGTCCATGCGAGACTAGTGTGCATTTGACTATTTTCTTTTGGATTTTTGTGACAAATGAAACTAAAATAAACATACTGAAACTGAAATGCCATCAGTGATTCAGTGGCAGTATTTCTGTGAATATGTTTCAAAACTGGAGCAGGTTGCAAATTATAATACATAAAACTATTTGCATTCGAAGTAATCAAACATTTTCTCCAAGGTACCAACACTTTGTGCCTTGCTCTTGAGACTAGAAATACGTTTCCTGTGGCCACGACCCTTTTTGTGTTGCTCCCATTCATGTAATCCTCTTAGGACCCTGTCTCCACAGGCCTGCCAAAAAGCAAGTACATCATCAAGAAGCAAAATATGAACCATAAGGTTTCAATATCGCAAGTACAGCACTTGCAAGTACTTGCTTAATAGTTAATAGTGACAACTGTTTCCCCTGAGCTTTTTCGTAAGTAAATGTTTGAAATTTGTGGTATTGCACCAAGAATACAAAAGCAAGTAGCAACATAGACCTGGAATATAAAGTAAGCAAACAATGCATTTTTCTAAAAATTAAATTTAAAATTCTAAAACATAACAGACCTTGCATATGTATTGAGTCCAGAGGTCCCTTTGATTAATTTTCGCGTTGGTGTCATTTGACATGCCACAAGTGGATGACAAGCTTCCATTCTCACACAAGGAGGAACTAACTATCTTTTTAGCTGACTCAACCACTTGGTCAGTCCATACATCCTCTGATTTGCCTAAATAAAAAGTGGCCAAATCAATACTTAAAAATGTTATTTTATGGCAATAAACAGAGAAAAGATAAAGGAATAATATTAACACAGCATACTTGATATTGACTCCGTGGAATCAAGGAAATGTATGTTCCAACCGAATAGAGTTTGCAGTCTACTGAGCATCCGCTTCTGAAATGAACAAAGCTGCTTTATCAGTCTTAGATTTCAAAATTCAAATTTCTTTTAGTTCCAGCCAACTCAATGTAGAAAGGCATGCCAAATGTCATATACAAATCATTTGAAATTTGATCAATTATATCAATTTATCTTGAATGGACATTGTTCCTGGCCACAATATGCTATGTTGTAAAAGAGACAACAAAATTATATTTAGATGGAACCAAGTACCGACAGAAAAGAAAATTCAACAGCAGCCTTTGGAACTGCTAAAGCCTTTTATAGACAAAGAAATCTTGATATTTTCCAAACGAATGGCATGTGAAACAAGCCAGAAAAAATCAGACTTCTATATAAGAACCCATTCAAATTCACGGGGAAATTTTGAATTGCATATTTGCATAGGGTGGATAAATCAGAAAAATGACCTTTGAACTGTCAATAATGCTTGTTTAATTAACTCACAGAAAAAATAAAAGTTTATATTTACCTGCCGCCGAACTAGTCTCCGGGTATTAACCTTCACTTTTTCAATTGCTTCTTCTAAAAGATTTATGGTATTAGTATCAGAGGAAGATTTCAAGCACTCCATCAGATTACCATCAAACAATCTCAAACCCTTTTCCATTCTGGATCCATTTGACAGTTCCTTCTCTCTTTTATAGATGTCCTCAACAAAACAACTTCCAAGAAGAGTCTCAAATTCTCGGACACCAATAGCCTGCCGCAAACCTCTAGTGTAATCTGCATTCACGTTGTAAATATCATAGACTTCATTGAGTAATCCAGCATCCATCATGCGGTCTACCCTCTGCTCCACATATTTGTCCAGCACAGGGAGGGATGCATCCACACATATAAAACAGCAATCATATCTCAACTTATCAACTTGACCCCACTTCTGCCCTGCCACAAGCAATACCAACATTATTTACAAGAAAGCAATAAAAGAATAAAAATATGCATTGCAACAGAACCCATCGGCAAATGAGTGTCCTTTTTCCACTTCATGTCAAACACCAATTGATCAGTAGAAAGAGAACAAAAAGGTATGAGAAAGGGTGACTAGGAAATTGTTGGGTAATCAATCGAGATGGCTATAAATAGAGAAAAGGCATGATATGTAACAATAACATAGATGGGAAATATTGAATTTGCAATCAACCGATGGGTGTCAAAGAAGATAACAAACCTCTGCTGCTTTTCCTTGGAATACTTTGCTAGGAACAACACCAGTGCGTGAATACAAATTAATATATTGATTGATCTGAAACCACCAAAATAAAAGTAGTGTAGCAGCGTCATGAGCAGTGAGGAACTCCCTATGAATTGAGAGAGTTAAAAAATGTATTGAACAGAAATTTTCAAGGATTGCATCCAAAACATAAAAAACACGGAATAGATGAATGTGCAACTGTACTGTAAAAATAACATGGTCCATTGTATATGCACTGATATTACAATCAGACCTTTCTATGGTTATTTGGATGGATTCTATTTGCTGCAACTGGATCGATCTCTTTAAGCCGGTCATAATAATTACTTGAACTGTCATTATCAGCGGGGAAGCTCATAGGAGACCATGTGGTACCTAAAAAATTACAGATATAGCATCCTAAGCAAATATGTAACTGAATGGAAAAAAAGAAAGAAAGAAAATGCTTCGGTACACTGAATATCAAAATACCAGATGGATCATCAGAACAGCCTTCGTTCATATCCTCTGCAAAATCGTCGAGGAGAAACGGACTCACAAGAGCCTGAAGAAGATAACAGGCAAGAGTGTAAAAGTAAGATACAAAATGTGGAACTCGCCAACTTGAACACAGAAGCATTAGTGGAATATACCTTCATTTTTTCCCACTCAACTCTAATTGACAACAATGGTGGCATACTTAGATAATCACATATACAATCATGTAACTGAATTCAATAAGTATAAGATTTATTTTGAATGCCAAACCTGAATATAGTAATTTGTGCCCCCAACTATAACAGGCAAGTGATTGCGAGCTAGTATTTCATCTATGATCTGAAAATAAGTTAAAACAAAAAACGTGCATGAATATTCATTCTTCACTTCAAAATCAGCTTAGAAACACGGAAAATAAAAAAAAAAAATTGCTTAAAAGCGAAAGCGAAAACTTACCGGAATAGCAGAATCCCTAAACATTTTAGCTGTAAATTCAACGTTCGGGTTTACGGTACCTAAGAGATGGTGCGGCACTCCTGAAACAAAAAAGAAAAGGAAGAAA
>JASCZI010000497.1:10700-39754 GCA_036250425.1 Stylosanthes scabra | reverse complement strand
ATTAACATAAAATAAAAAATATAAACTAATTAAAACTTAGAAGAAAGTTTTCTACAAAAATAAAGAATATTTTATCTGCATAGTTCGATAAAAAAATAAAAAATAAATTTGTGATTAGTAAAAGTTTTAGTATTTATATTTTATTTCATAAAATTTTTAATAAAAAATATTTTTATAACAATGATGATGTACAAATAAAATTATAATTAATGTATGAATAAGTGAATAAACAAAAATTAAGATAAAATAAATGAATATAAATCTAGCATAAAAAGTGTTGTGTATATATATATAATAATGTGTCAACATTAGCAAACAGCTTTACAGCCTAGTGGTTAAGTAAACTTTTTGCATACTCAAGGACAAGGTTTCGAACCACACAGATTGCACTTTGGGCATAAATTGCCTTACCAAAGAAAAACCGGCCGGGTTTCGGTTCGCTCTGACCGTCCGGTTTCCGGCCGGTTCACCGGTTTGATTCCGGTTCTTATGTAGACGGGTTTCAAGCATCAACCGAACCGTGACTAAGGCCGGTTCACGGTTAAACCGGTTCGACCGGCCGGTCCGGTCCGGTTTTCAGAACTATGGTTGTGTGGGCAAATGAGTTTTTTTTTTTTTTTTTGGGGGGATTTAGAAGAAAAGTGATGTGTAGGATTGAGCTGTCTTTGATGAGTTGGAGAGATAGCGTTATGCAGAATATTTTATTGAGTAATGTTTGGTTCTTCTTCTTCTTCTGTTATGAGCGTCCTCTTTTCCATGACTCTTCGGGTTGACTACCTATTGTCCTAATCCTCCTACCCTATACATTATACAGCCTCTATCCATTCATCCTTCATGTCAGTCATGTCATGTCCCTCCTCTCTCCGATATTCTATTTTATTTTTTAAATAGTAATATTATTATTTGTACCTTTATTTTGATTAATTAAATTATTTATTTTTATATTAAATAAAATATTATTCTAATATTAAATAGTATAAAAAATATTTTAAAATAAATTTTTATTTAACATAAAAGTAAATTATTTAATTAAATTTAATTTGCCAATATTACTAAAAAAATTGATTCGACAAAATAGGTTTAGATATAAAATTATCTTTTTTTACTAGAATTATTGTTTTTTAAATATTGATACATTATTATTTTGCAAATAAAAAGAGAATTCCGATAGATAAAATTATACATTTGTGTTTGTGTTTTATTTTTTATTTTTATATTTTCATTATTCTTTATGTTTTAAATTTTGTAAAAAAGAAAATAATAAAAATAACAAAATTTTATTGTGTATTTTCATTTTTTTCACAAAATTCTAAAATTCAAAATATAAATCAAATATATTCTTAGTTATTTTTTCTTTTTATAACAAACTAGTAATCATATTATTACTTATTAATCCACTAATTATCTATGAAAACATAACATATTGAAAAATTTCATATATAAAATAAAATAAAACTTTATTTTCCAATTAAAATTAACAGCACATTATTTACCATTTTACAACTTTTTTTTTTGTCCGCCTGCATGTAGTTCGCCACATTTAATGGCTAAATTGGATAATAGCCACTTAAAGTGGCGAACTTCATGCAAAACCTTACCCTACTCAGCCAGCTAAATTGGCGAACCTGGCGAACCTTATGCCTATAAATACACCCCTCCGAAACCCCTTGCTGTGTGCCTCATTACAACTACAAACTTCTTTCTCATTCAAAATTTTTTTCATTCTCTTTATGTTGTTTTTTTTTTTTTTAAGTTTGTTATAGTATGTGAGATAGAATATTAGTTTCCATACATTACGCTGATCAGATAAGAAAAGACCATGATGGGAATGATGTTTTCAGTTGTCCTGAACCGACCTTCGTTTGCTGGCCAAATGAGGAGATGGGTTTGCAACAGCTCAAAGATTTTATTCTGCGTTCTATTGGTCTAGAGAACAGAAAACGAGTTCGGAAAGTTTACTACACATATCCGCATTATGTTGACGAAACCCTCTACTTTAAAAGTAATAATATAATCATGATATTCTTGTGTTTGTTAATTGTGCATGAATCGGTACTGAATTGTTTGTACTATGCATTTAATCTTACAGATTTCGTCTAGGTAACGATACGGACGTTGCACTAATTCGCGACTGGCACTTATATCTAGCCGCTTTACCCTTGTTAGAGTTATATGCTCTTTTAACTGATGAGAGGAATAACTCGGAGGTTGACTCACAATCTGGCGGGGTGGCAAGAAACATAAGGCGGTCAATGCTAGATCTTAACAGGATGCCTGAGGGGAGTAGTGAGGGTTCCGTCCCATTTTCAAATGAACCAGTGGCGGTGGTGGTAGACAGTCATGATGAATCTGTTGTTGGAGATCCCACCACATATTCTTATCTGCTTGATCATGATTCGGATAACGATGGTGAAGATAATGAGCGCTAGATGCCCCACATGAGGACGAGGACGATGACGAAGAAGAGGATGACGATGAAGAGGTGCAAGGGGTAAACAACTTCGGCCAGACGCAACCCGCATATGCACAGCCAGCGATTTGTCGACCATATGATCATCCTGCACACTTTAGGTCGCTTAACTTGGGTGCGATTAATCAAGGGTCTCATTGGTTTCAAGGTGGTCCCAATGATGATCCAGTTGATGAGTTTGAGGTTGGCCAAGAATTTGCTGACAAAGAAGCTGCTATGATGGCCGTGAAGACATATAGCATCAGAAGAGCAGTTGAGTATAAGATCCTAGAGAGTGATAGGTTGAACTATGCCGTGCAGTGCGCTCATTTTGGACCGGTGTGTCAGTGGAGCATCCGCATATCGTATCGAAAAAACAGGAAAGATGGGAAGTGAGGAGATACAATGGTCCTCATTTCTGTGTACATTCCTCTGCACGGCAAGACCATCGTAGGCTGGACTCGAAGGTAATTGCTGATGCAATATTTGCAATGGTTGAAGCTGATCTAAGCATAAGCATAGCAGTCTTGCAAGGTTCAGTAGAGACGCATTTTGGGTATAAAGCGTTATACTGAAAAGTCTGGCTTGGAAAACAAAGCGTAATTGCAAAGATCTATGGTGACTGGGAGGATTCATACAACGAACTTCCGAGGTGGTTGTTCTCCATGCAGATGTATTTACCAAGTATGTAGGTTTATGCATTTCATTGTCTTGCGCATAATATTCTTCGTGTTGGTATGTGATGTTAAAATTCCTTAATTAGGTACATGGGTTCAACTTGTCACCCAACCATATCCCGGAGATGCCGATGCTTGTATGTTTCAAAAAGTTTTTTGGACATTCCCGCCATGTGTTGAAGCTTTCAAACATTGTAAGCCGTTAATTTCTATTGATGGCACACACTTGTATGGTAAATACGGTGGGACTCTGCTCATGGCAATTACACAGGATGGAAATTCTAATATATTGCTGATTGCATTTGCCGTAGTGGAAGGTGAAACGAAGGAGGTTTGGTCTTTTATCTTGACACATCTTAGACAGCTGGTAACACCTCAGCCTGGCCTTCTAGTTATTTCGGATCGCCACAAGTCCATTGATGCCGCATTGAATGATGAGCATGGCGGTTGGTGCCCATCTCAAGCGTTCCACGTCTTCTGTATCAGACATATTGCTTCCAATTTCATGACATACTTCAGAAATAAGAACCTCAAGAAGTCACTCATAAATGCTGCATATGCAAAGTCACAGAGGGAATTTGCTCACTACTACGGAAGGTTGACATGGCAAAATATAGCCATCAAGAACTTCGTGGATGAGATACAGCGTCATATGTGGGCACAGTATGCGGATGAGGGTCGCAGGTTTGGTCATATGACTACGAACATCTCTGAATGCATCAACGCGGTGATGAAGTCCACTCGCAATCTGCCCATCACGGCACTGGTGAAGTTAACCTACTACTGGTTGAGTGAGCTATTTTACAGAAAGGGTTAAGAGGCACAGACTCAATTGCAAGCGGGAAATGAATTTTCACAGTGGTTATTAAGGGCTATTGAATTCAACTCAAAGTACATTAACACGATGGATGTTCATCCCTTCGATCGTGCACACACCAGCTTCACAGTCGAGGAATTGGTGGTGGTACAAGGCTCGAGGCAAGCTAGGAGTTATCGAGTTTTGTTGGGTGAGAGGAAATGTGATTGTGGTTATTTCTAAGCATTTCACCTTCCGTGCCGCCATGTGTTGGCTGCATGCTCCCATGCACGGCTTGACTGGAAACAGTATGTGGACCATGTGTACACGATGGAGCAGGTGTTCAATGTGTATCGAGAGGAGTTCTGCCCAATTGGACACCAGGATGACTGGCCAGACTACGATGGCCCTCGTATACGGCCGAATCCTCGGATGATCCGTGCTAGAAGAGGTCGTCCTCGTTCCACAAGGATCCGCAACAACATGGATGATGTCGAGGAGAATAGCGAGAAGCGATGTGGATTACGTCGTCAAGTCGGACACACCCGATGCAATTGTCCAGCTGTGATTGCAGGTATATCGGGTAGCGCTGCCTCCACATCTGGCCATGGTACCGGTGCTAGTAGATCGGGTCGTGATACATCGTCTTCCGTTCCAGCGGGGAACTAGTAACATATGTACCCAACTCATTTTCTAAGTGTTGTTTTGTTTTCCTTATCTCATATTTATGTTGTTTGCTAGTTTACCTGATTCGATCTGTAACTTCTATTAATTTCTAATTTTAAACATTTCGTATTTAGTAATTAACTTATTCCATCGTTATAAGCAGTAGAAAGTGATACAAACATAGAGAACGATTCACATAAACATAATAACTGAAATAGAAATAACAGTAGCTACAAGTCTTGATTACCATAACGGCATTAAAAACGTTCTAACCACATATTAAAAGCATACATAGTAAAGGCCATAAACATAAAGGACTACAATGTGAAGGTACTAAATAAAAGCTCTGACTACGGTCGACGACAGCCACGGCCACGTCGACCTGCTCCAGCATCAAGGCAGCCACCGGTCCCACAAGGTGGTGGTCGTATCTCTGTACGATCTCGATCAAGTCCACTAGCAATGTCTCCCCGAACCATATGCCGATCACCCGAATCATCAGACTCCTCTACCTCCATATGGCGTGGCTCATAAGCAGATGGTGGCACTGAATCAGGCATGTGCGCAAATGGCTCTGTTGGCTGTGTAGGGGTGCCCTACGAATAGTGATTCGGCATTGGCTGATAGGATGACTGCCCGTACATATCTGCACACCACTGAGAATAACTATCCAGAATATGGTCAACATTTGTTGTGAATGGCTGAGGCTGAAACACCTGAGGAGAAGCATAATGCTCGGGGAGCCATGTCTGAGGAGCCTCAATCTGTAACTGTATCATCGGTGGCTGGGAATAACTCGTGTCTGCCTGTGTGTCTGCAGTAGGGTGGAATGGGCCGGCTAGGCCAAGCGATAGAAAGTCAGCATCGGTCATACCAAAGGCAAAGTCCGGGCTTGTATCTGTATGCACCCCCTGCTGAGGCTCCTCCTCCCTCGCAAGACTCCCAGCTGGTGCAGCCTGTCCTCGCCCTCGGCCAGACGGTGCACGACGACGCCTGGTAACCCTGAGATGGACTCGAGGCAACTCCCCATCCTCGGGTTGCACCATGTCAGGTGCATCAGGTATCTCATGTAAGGCATAGTCAGGTACCATGGCTTGAGCAGGCATAGATGGATCTCCTCGTCCAATCAAAGTCATATGTGCCCACTGATAATACCAAAGGAGATACTGACGGGAAGGCAGCACGCCACCAACAGCCATGTCCAAGTCCAAATTGCTCTGAGCCCTGTCGCGCCACATGTCGTACCATCCCCTAAAAAACGTAGGATACCACTCACCTTTACCAAATCGGCAGTCGTGCTTATGCCAGACATCAATGTTCAGAGGCCTAAGAGGAATGTGATGGATTGCCCCCAACTGCATGATAACACGATCCACCCGATGCCACTCCACGATCGCAAATCATAATAACGAACAAACTAGTGCCCAAGAAGGATGAGAGGCAGCCACCTCACCCGGAACAATGGCCTGCACCGCCTGGTCATCATAAGGCATCCACTCAACCTACACATGATTAGAAAATATATTTAATTATATATCACCAAGCCTCCACTACACAACATACAAAACGATGATAACAGCATAACGGAAACACTTACCCCTCGATGGTCGACGCCGTTCAGAATCATCCGCCACATCCGAACCCTGGGTCCGAAGGAGTCACGAGGCTGACGAAAACCCCCCCACTTGCAACAAACAAAATGCAGATCAGATTTAAATAGAAAGGCCAATAGTATAACATTTTCATATTAAATAAACACAAATCAAGTAATACCTTTCCACCAATGGAAATCGCATCTCGTCAAAGTTACCATGAGGACGACATGCATGGATGCGATAGTATGCCCATGACAATAACAAACTGGCACATCCACCAAGGTTCTTCTGCTTGAAATTCACCCCACGACACATCTGCTGATATAGGTATACCAACACGGCGGAACTCCAGCTCAGTCGGCCGCATACATCAAGATCTGCCAAGAGAGATAACCACCTCAGATGAACCCGAGAGTCAGACGCATCCGGGAATAGGAAGCCGCCTATAATATGTATAATATACCCACGCGTGTACTGCAAACTGTATCCTGAAACCACGACAGATGAACATCCCTCTTGTCCCTCTGTTTATCCTCCTCAGTCAGTACAGATCCTAGTAACTCAAGGTACATCGACTGGATGCTCCGTCTTTCATAGTGAACCTGCCACCCACTAATACACCCACTGACAGGATCCCATCAATGCGCAACCCTAACTGGTACGCCACGTCCTGCAACGTGATACTCATCACTCCGCACGACATATGAAATGAGTGGGTCTCTGGCTCCACCTCTCAATCAAAGCAGACACCAGTGCCCAATCATGCTCCCACTCGAGGGTCACAACAACATGCTCAAATCTAGCTCGTCGGCGTAACTCACGGATACGGTCATCTGAAGGCTTCATAGAGTGCGTATAACCCTCGTAGCCTATAAAGTAATAGTGATAAATTTCTTTACATTAACAAAGTTATACATATCACGAATCTTAAATCCATCTCACAAAAAAGTACATACCATGTTTGCGATTCTCCCTGCAATATGGTCAACTTTATCCAACCTATACAATGTGTCCTCATATCCCCTTTTGAGGTATCGATATTGCTCCATCGACGAGAGGGAGGCAAAATGTCAAATACCCTAACACAATTAGCATAACTAACTAATGAAACCAACATAACTAAAAAAACTATATAAATTTACTAGTTTAAACATGAGCAAATCAACATAGGTTAACAATATATAATCTACCTAATTAATAAACAAAATTGAAAAAACAAACATAACTACTGAAATAAAAAATAAATACTACAACTTAAATTCTAAAACTACCCAAAAATAGATAAAAAAAAATTACCCAACTAATTAAATCAATATGTATCAATGCAAAAATAATAAAATAAAAATATCTTAAAACAAAATTAACGTTATACCGTTCCTAAAGTATAAAATAACTACTTAATAAATTAAATAAATGCCATAACTATCACAATCAATTATAAAAACAAAAATAAAAAACTAATTAATTAATAAATTAAAAATACCCTAAACCGAAATATAACCTAACAAATTAATAAATAAAATAAATCTTATCACTATTCTATATAAAAATTAGTCATAAAAACAAATATAAAAATTATACATTATGCAAATAAAGGGAAAAAAATAAAGAAGAGAAGGGAGAGAGTGGTGTGTACCTAGAAGAAGGAGAGAGTGGTATGCAAATGGGGACCAGCGGAAAAATGTTGGACGGCGTCTTTATATGAGAAGCAAGTTCGCCACTTGCTGTGGCTAAAAACCCTACTTGCACCAAGTTCGCCACTTTGAGTGGCTACTTGCACCATATTCGCCATTTTGAGTGGCTAATTACACCAAGTTTGCCACTTTAAGTGGCTATTATCCAATTTAGCCATTAAATGTGGCGAACTAGATGCAGGCGAACAAAAAAAAAGTTGTAAAATGGTAAATAATGTGCTGTTAATTTTAATTGGAAAATAAAGTTTTATTTTATTTTATATATGAAAATTTTCCATAACATAATTTTACATCGTGTTTGATATAAGAATACATAGAAAATTAACCTAAAAATCTGTTACGGATCGGCCCAATAAGGCCCAATTCATTAAATCAATAATCAACTTACTTGATCCATAAGTCAAGGATCAAGCTAAAAGATCAAAGATCGTGCTAAAAAAGGAAAGATTCGATAGGATCATGAGGAGATCTCATCCGAATCTTAACCACCCGCTACTATATAAGCAGGGGGCAACACCCCCTCAAGGTACGCATTCTCTTAACCCTAATCTCCCATATTAGCCCTAGAATACTCATAATCCTAATTCTGGGATTCTAGTGTTATTCCATCATCACATCAACCACCTTCTTCGGATCCATCCCTCGGACTCTTCCGAGTGCTTCCCCTCGGAAGGAACACTTTTCTCTCCCTCATTCTCATTGTTTACTGCCTCTCACGACTAAGGTCCATTGGATCATTGTTTGGTACATCTGTGCTTAACATTGGCACCGTCTGTGAGGACTAGACTTTAGAATCGAGTTGTGAGACGAAAACTGAACTTCCGAGCTAAAGATGGTGGACGCTCAACTCAACAACGAGGGTGCTGATGAAAGCATCCCCCAGTTTACCCCGGAAAATGGAGTAATCCCCCCGCACCAGCATATCCAACAGATGGAAGCTGCTTGAGAGAACTCCTCGAGAGACAGACTCGCGAGGTGGAGATCGCCTCCGAGGTAATGAAACGAGCGGAAACCATGGCCGCGAGGCAGCAAGCTCTGTTGGAGGAGGCTGAAAAGCGTGATCAGGAGTTTAAGAAAAAGCTCCGGAATAGGCAATCGTACGTGGACGAGGACGAAGGGGTGGCTGATTCGCGTTCCCGTACGTGGAAACCGTCGGTTGTGGTTAGAAACCCGCCTGTGAAAGAGAACAGCAAACATCCCTTCTCACTCGTCATCCTCTCGGAAGAGCTCCCTAAGAAATTCAAATACCCGACGGATATGGAGCCATACGATGGAAGTAGTGATCCAAAGCATCACCTAGATGCCTTTGACAACAGGATGTTGCTCCTGAACGCCTCGGATGCTACAAAGTGCAAAGCTTTTTCCGTGACCTTTAAAAAGGACGCGCTAACCTGGTTCAACTCTTTAGCACCCGGAAGCATTAAGAGCTTCTCCGACCTGTCTGGAGGTTTTCTAAAAAAGCTCACCACTCGGAGAAGGCTCCCAAAGACGTGCCTGAACCTCTACTCGATCGTGCAGAAGCCGGAAGAGTCCCTACGGGACTATTTGGACCGCTTTAACTCTGAATGCACTCAGATTGAAGGGCTCGAATGTCAAGCAACCCTCATAGCGTTGGTTAAAGGCCTCAAAGAGGATACCCCATTCCTAAAAACCCTTACCAAGAGGCCACCCAAAATTATGGAGGAGATTCAAGAAAGATCTCATGATTACCTACAACAAGAAGAAGGACAGACGGCAGTAAAAACTGACCGCGACAAGAAAGAGGCTAGTCGGAAGGATCTGCCGCGAGAAGACCGCAGCAGGCGAGAACAGCGCTCCGGCAGATCCTACTACAATCCACTGAACGTCTCGCTTACAACCATCCTTCATGAAGTATCACAAGTGGAAAGAATCCCCGCACCACGAGCAATCAAGAATAATCACAGAGGAGACCGGAATGCTTACTGCAAGTATCATAAGCAAAACGGTCAAGACACAGAGGATTGCCGTGACCTCCTCGAGTTTGTCGAGAAAGGGTTGAAGAAGGGAAAGTTCCGTGAGTACACCGGAAGGAGCAGTGACCGAAGAGACGATAGAAGGACAAAGCAAAGGGCAGACAGCCCGGAAAGGTCCACTGAAAGAAAATATGAGCCCAAAGACGGAGTGGTTAGAGGGGAAATCAAGATGATTTCAGGAGGGCTTCCGGATAAAGGTAACCCACCATCCTGGAAAGCGGCCAAAAGGAGCAAACAGTCATGCCTTGCCGTGGAAGTCATGCCTAGGACATTGCATGATAAACCACCTCCTGAAATCACATTCTCTTCGGAAGAAATCGGAAGAACAACCGATACCCTGAATCCTCCCCTAGTGATTTCCATGGATATCATTGACGCAACAATCCGACGGGTCTTCATAGACCAAGGAAGCTCTGCAGACATCCTCTTCCGACGTTGCTTTGATGCACTCGGACTCACCGACAGGGACCTGGAGAGCCATTCCGACGAGTTAGTCGGCTTCTCCGGTGAAAGAGTAACTCCGGATGGTTTCGTGACATTTTGGGCCACCGTTGGGGACCCACCAAATAGGAGAAGCACAAAAGTAAGGTGGCTGGTCGTCAACCATAACTCTGCTTACAATGCGATTATGGGAAGACCGACCCTCAACCGGATAGGAGCGGTTGTAGCAACCTCCATCTTGACTATGAAGTTCATAACAGACGGAGGAAAAGTGGGCGTACTTCGCGGAGACAAACAAGAGGCAGAGAAGTGTCATAACGCCACTTTGCACATTTCCAAAGAGCAACTTCCGAAGCTAGAGAAGCCGGAAGAAGCAAAAGGGTGCCTCCTACTAGACCTTGAACCACCAACAAAGAAGGTCCATGAGAGACCAAAGCCGGAAGGCGATCTCCAGCCAGTTCAAATAGGACAACATTCCGAGCAGGTAACTATGATAGCAAAGAACCTGCCGAAAGAATTGAAGAGCAAGTTAACTCAGTTTCTGAAGCTAAATTTCGATCCCTTTGCGTGGACCGCAGCTGACATGCCCGGAATAGACCCAAACTTCTCTAGCCATAAGCTGTCCATAGTCCACGGTAGCAAGCTGGTAGCATAGAAACTACGGCGTATGAGCCCGGAAAAAGTGGCTGAAACAAAGAAGCAGGTCCAAAGCCTTCTCGAGGCGGGATTTATCCAAGAGATCAAATACCCCACGTGGCTCAGCAATGTGGTTATGGTACCCAAAAGCAATGGGAAGTGGCGCATGTGTGTCGACTACACCAGCCTGAACAAGGCATGTCCTAAAGACCCGTACCCACTCCCAAGCATTGATGGATTAGTAGACAAAGCTTCCGACTACAAGTTCCTCTCGTTCATGGATGCTTACTCCGGGTACAATCAGATCCCAATGTACCCCAGAGACGTTGAAAAGACAGCATTCATCACTCCCATTGGTAGCTTCTACTACAAAGTAATGCCATTCGGGTTGAAGAATGCAGGGTCTACATACCAAAGACTCATGGACAGAATGTTCAAAGAGCTACTCGGGGGCATTCTTGAAGTATATGTAGATGACATGCTAGTGAAAGCAATGACGAAGGAAAAATTAATCCCCAATTTGGAGAAAGTCTTCGGTAAATTACGGGAGCACCAAATGCGCTTGAATCCGGCAAAGTGTGCCTTTGCAGTTGAAGCCGGAAAATTCATCGGTTTCATGCTGACCAACAGAGGAATTGAGGCCAACCCAGAAAAATGCCAAGCCATTATCTCCAAGAGGCAGCTGGAGTCTTTAAAGGAAGTACAGATGCTAACCGGCAGACTAGCGGCCCTTTCTAGGTTCCTAGCAGCCTCGGCTATGAAAGCGGCCCCCTATTCAAGCTTATGAAAAAAGGGGTAGAGTTCAAGTGGACGGAAGAGTACGAAGAAGCTTTCAAAAGCTTCAAAGAATAACTATCCGCACCCCCAATCCTAGTCAAGCCATAACCAGAAGAACCCCTCATAGTCTACTTGGCCGCAACTGAAGAAGCAGTAGAGCCCTAGTCCAAGAGAAGAATAAAGTGCAGCAACCTATATACTTCGTAAGCAAAACCCTCCAAGGGGCGGAGCTGAAATACCAAAGGTTAGAAAAGCTAGCATTAGCACTAATAGTAACCGCCAGAAAGCTAAGGCAATATTTCCAAGCCCATCTAATTGTTGTCAAAACGGATCAACCGTTAAGACAGGTGTTGCAAAAGCCGGATCTGGCCGGAAGAATGCTGAGCTGGTCATTTGAGCTCTCAGAGTACCATATCAGCTATGAAGGAATGACAGCAATAAAAGGGCAGGTAATGGCTGACTTCGTTGTAGAACTCACTCCAAACGCCCCAACCCCCGGTTCTTTGGCATGGGTCCTCCACGTAGATGGATCCTCAAACAACAAAGGAAGCGGCGGGGGCGTCCTCCTAGAAGGACCAGACAGAGTCATCATAGAGATGGCTGTGAAGTTCCAATTTCAAGCAAGTAACAACCAGACGGAGTATGAAGCGCTGATAGCAGGCTTAAAATTGGCAAAAGAGGTCGGAATCTCAGAGCTAGAAGTCAGATCCGACTCTCAAATCGTCACCTCCAGGTGAATATAAGCTATCGGGCCAAAGATCCCCAAATGGCCAAGTACCTAGAAAAGGTCCAAGAGCTTCAAAGCTCTTTTAAGCAAGTACAAGTAAAGCACATCCCTCGAAAAGAGAATGACCGAGCGGATACACTGTCAAAGTTTGCTAGCACAAAACCAAGCGGAAGCAATCGCACCCTGATCCAAGAGATCAAAGAGAAGTCCTCCATTGACGAACCCCAAGAAGTGCTCGTAATCTCAATGGAGAATAGCTGGAGGAAACCCATCATCGACTTCCTCGAAAAAGGAATCCTCCCAAAAGAAAAATAGGAAGCGAACATCATAAAAAGAGATGTGGTGAATTATGTAATGGTAGGCGGCGACTTGTACCGAAGGGCAGCGGCTATGCCCCTGCTCAAGTGCGTCGAGAAAGAACGAGTCCCCACCATCATAACAGAAGTGCATGAAGGAGCCTGCGGTCAACACCAAGGAGTATAAAACACCGTCCAGAGAATCCTCCTAGCCGATGTATGGTGGCCCCAAATAAGGGCATATGTCGTGCAATACATCAGAAAGTGTCAAAGATGCCAAGAGCACGCCAAGGTGCAGCAGTTCCCGGCCACCAAACTGTCCACCATTGTCTCACCTTGGCCGTTTGACAAATGGGAATAGACATCCTTGGCTCTTTTCCAAAAGGACCCGGGCAGGTCAAGTACCTAATTGTAGCCATAGACTACTTCACCAAATGGGTGGAAGTAGAACCACTCGCATCGATCACAGCGGCCCAATGCCGAAAGTTTGTGTGGAACATCATAATTACTAGATTCGGAGTACTAACAGTCATCACTTCTGACAATGGCACCCAATTTGTTGACAAAAAATTCAAAGAATTTCTACGAGGTTTCCACATCCATCAGCAATTCTCCTCGGTTGAGCACCCCCAAGCCAATGGACAAGTCGAGGCCATGAACAAAATAATCCTAAACGGATTAAAGAGAAGGCTCGATGACAAGAAAGGCTGCTGGGCGGAAGAGCTCGGAAGCGTCCTCTGGTCATACAGAACTACAGAACAATCGTCGACCGGGCTAACCCCTTCCGACTCACTTATGGCACAGAGGCAATGGTCCCTTTAGAGCTAGCTGAGGAAACTGGCCGGGTCTCAGGCTACAGCCCGGAGGAAAACAACTTGCATAGGGAAGACGACGTAGATCTAATCTATGAAGTCTGAGAAGAGGCAAAAATGAGACAGCATGCGGCAAAAGAGCTTTTAGCAGCCCGATACAACAAAAAGTTGAAGAGCCGAGAACTCGAAGAAGGAGACTTGGTACTAAGAAGGGTTAACATTGGAGGAAAGAATGCCGCCCAAGGGAAGCTAGGGGCAAACTGGGAAGGCCCCTACCAAGTGATAAAAGTGCTCGGAAAATGGGCATACAAGCTCCGTACAGTTGAAGGGGCACAAGTGCCAAGAACTTGGCACATAATAAACCTAAAAAGGTACCACATGTAAACAGAACGTAGCAGCATGTATTCTTTTTCCTCCCATCTTTATTTTTTTCCCCAAGAGGGTTTTTCGGATGACAAGGTTTTAACAAGGCATGTAAGCGTTCCGGCCACCTTGGCCGTTATTAATAAAACAAGTATTTCACTTTTACACTCCTTGCTGTTTACTTCTCAAGCATTATTTATCATGCATTTCTTTTTAGTTTCAAAACAGAGAACAAAGAGCCCGAGAGCCAGAGTTAAGGCTTTAAAATTATCCCCAAAGGGCAACCCATAAAGTGGTCGGAACAAACACCACGGCACCTCACCGGACTGATCAAAAGGCACGAATCATAAAAGTGCTCAAAGCAGAAGGCATCATCAAGTGCCACGACAAACAATAAGCTCTAAAACGTAAAACTAGGCGGCAGCAAGCGAATAAAGCAAAAAACTGTTTTAAGGCCACACACTTAAAAAAAGGAGTGGCCCAAAAAAGCTAATATTCACAAAAGCAAATGCCCAAAGGGCGCAATGTCAGAAGAACCACCAAGGGCATAGCCAAAAACACAAGAGAAATATTCATTACAAATTTCAAGTGGGGAATTCCCCACTAACACCAGCCGACGCGATTCCCTGCTCCTGCTGCTGCTCCGGCACCACCTCAGGGAGAGTCTCTGCAACTTCGGCACCATCACCAAGAAGCTCTTCGGGGACATGAATCCTCTTACCCTTCGGATCCCAGCGAGTCTTCAGAGTGATAGCAGAAAAGTCCACACCAGGACAGAGATGGGAAACCTGATCAAGGACTATCTCCAACGTCTCTTGACACATCTCTTGAGCCTCAGCCTGAGCAGTCTCGAGAGACACAATAAGGGACTTCACGCTGCTTTCAGCAACTTCCAGGAACCTGGACGGAAGGCGTAGCGGGATTGACCGACGACCCGGCCGGAGCAGCAGAAGCGGTCGCAACAGCAGCGACAGCAGGAACGCCAGTCGGAAGAACCGATCGGGGAGCCATCCTTGAAGGATCGGCCATCATCTCCATCATCCTATCAAGTTTGGTTTTCTTAATAAGTGCAGAGACATAGAAATTCAAGGAAATACCAAGATATTTTCCCACCACCGCATCGTTGTTATCTAAAATCCAACGACAGGTGAGGCTATTTCTCTTCGGCAAGCCGACCGGAAGCGACACCAAAAACTCAAAGACGGCCGTCACCAAAGGGTCCAACTCATGGATCACAAAGTCCTTAACCTCGCGATTCCAATAAACCCATGGAAAGGGCTTTCCCCCATCATCCAACCAAAATGCGCGGCAGCCAGGAGCAGGCAGCACTTTAAAGTAATGCAACTTAAACTCCTGGATGGACTCCTCAAAGATGCCAAACAACTTGCACCCCTGACGCGCCCGGAAGGAGATAAATCCGTAGCCCGTGGGAGGAATGAGTATATCATAAATATACAAAAATAAACGGCTCGTCGGTTTGAACCCAAAGTGGAGGCAGACCTTCTCGAAAGTCCGCAGGAGCCCCCAACCATTTAAGTAGAGTTGGCTCACCGCCACTCGGCATCGCGTCATCACCTCCCTTTGGAAGTCCGTAAAAGGCAAACGGACCCCCAAACAGGTAAATAATTCCTGATACACCCACAGGAAATGTGGGCCATCCTCATCCGCCCGTAGCGGCAGCCGGTGCGATGGCCCAGCCTCCTCAAGCACAAAGTCGCCCTCCGCGGCTGCCTCCTCCATCAATCTCATTGAACGGCGAAGCTCTGGGAGTGAATCCCCAAGAACCATGGAGGGTTGTGTGAAGATAGCCTCCTCAACCCAACCGTAAAGCTTTCGCTCCACCGCATTAAGAGGACGGGGAACCTTCACATTTTAACAAGATTTCTTTTTTCCCATTTTCCTCGTTCTCCGAATTTTAAATAAGCCTGCAACAGAAAGCAGGGCTAAGAGTTCGAAGAAAAACAGTGACAAAGACGACGAACGAGGAAAAAGGGGGAAGAACAGAAATCAAAAACAAACAAAACAACAAAAACAGTCGTACTTACAGATTACAGGCGACGATTCTGCAAAGAATAGAACCCTAAAACTCCTCTGAGAGAGCGAGATGCAAGACGAAGGTAGAGAGAAGAAAAGAAAGAAAGAGAAATGGTAGTTTCTAACTTTTGAAATCCAACAAAGCTTCTTCGATAAGCTTTGGAATTCAAAGGGGCAAAGTGACACTAATGATGGGACGGTTACTGAAGCATTGAAAACCACTCCCACCACTTTTTTTTTTCGAAAAACGTGAAAAAAGTAATCTCTCTTTCTGCCATGTCAACGAGTAAAAAACAAAACGACGCACCACAAACCAACTGACACGTAAGCAATCGGAAGGTGACCAAGTCGGAAGAATATAGAGGAAGCAATCGAATCACTCTGAAATTTCAAACTACTCGGAAATCGAATGGGTACATTTACTTCCCGAGTGGGGGCAATGTTAAGGACCGGCCGAATAAGGCCCAATCCATTAAATTAATAATCAACTTACTTGATCCATAAGTCAAGGATCAAGCTAAAAGATCAAAGATCGTGCTAAAAAAGGAAAGATTCAATAGGATCATGAGGAGATCCCATCCGAATCTTAACCACCCGCTACTATATAAGCAGGGGACAACACCCCCTCAAGGTACGCATTCTCTTAACCCTAATTTCCCATATTAGCCCTAGAATACTCATAATCCTAATTCTGGGATTCTAGTACTATTCCCTCATCACATCAACCACCTTCTTCGGATCAAACCCTCGGACTCTTCCGAGTGCTTCCCCTCGAAAGGAACACTTTTCTCTCCGTCATTCTCATTGTTTACTCTCTCTCACGACTAATGTCTATTGGATCATTGTAGTTTGACAAGATGTTGCGGCAAAAATTTCAAGCACCTCTCATTGATGAAAATGTATAGTGACTTTAAAAACTCACTAAGACTTTGTGGTGAAAACAAAATAAAAAACTACCACGATTTTTCAGATACAAGTTGAAAAATCAAATGGAAGATATTAAAATTCAATGATGTTATATGTACATGTATTTAGATACTTTCTTCCCAATAAAAATAATATTTATTTTTTTTATGGATCAAACTTTTTTTGTGTTAGACTTTATTATTTCTATGATTGGTGCGTGAGTCTATTAAGGACATGTTTGAGTGCCTTTATTTCGTTAAAAAAAAATATTTTTTTGATAAAAATATCATTTTATGGTTTTTTTTCATGTTTGACAAAAGATATTTTTTGTATTAGTAAAATATTTTTTTAGAATATATAATTTACACTTTTTAAAAAGATTTTTTATTAAAAAAATGTTTTAATATAATAAATGAACAAAAAATACTTTTATATTATTGTACTTAAATATAAATCAAAAATATTATTATATGAGATATTCAAATATAAAATTATTCTTGTTTAAAAAAAATAAGAAATTCATTCAAGTATCAATTAAGTGTGAAAATACATGAATATACTTAGACATATGAATACCTAAATTTATTCATTCAATTTTTGAAAAACAAATTAAGACACAAATATATTATTATTCTTCTTCCTCCTTTAAGTTCTACTCAAGTGCCTCCGATCTCCGCTGGTGCTGGTCGCTTTGAGACAAAAGCCGCCTTGTTGCGGAAAGCACTAGTGAAAATGGCTTCACTCGAAGAAACATTGCGACAACTTCTCTTTTTTATGTCGTTATTGTACTTCTCGACGCCGTCGTTCATATTTTAGAGGGCAAGTTATCCAACTAAATTGGTTGGAAACCAAAATGATCAAAATACACCAAACCATCCAAAATGATCAATTTGCACTAAAATGCCTATTTTTTATGGAATTCCTGACAGGTCTTGGAATTTCTTGAATCCGTTGCACCCTGTCACGAATTCAGTTTATTTTTTTATAATGCGGAAAATCCGTGGCATGCTGCCATGAATTATGGTCAATAGTGGCTGCGACGGAAATCCTTGTATCCAGGATAGCATTTTAACTTAGGAACATTTTTGTGTTTTTTGTTGTTAAGAAGATGTTAGGATCTAATACGATAATTTTATAAGTACATTTAATTTATCCGACGAAATTTAATTAAGTTATTAATTATTATCCAAAATAGAGGATCAATTTGATATTAAATAGAAGCTCATTTTAGATGTACATTTATTTTCACTATCTTTTATTTTACGAACAAATAAAAATTAAACGAAATAAATTAAATCATAATTTATCATAATGCATTGAAAAAGGACTTCGTACATAACATTTTGATGGTTAATATCCTCTACAAGTGTAAGTATTTTAGTATCAATAAAAAGACTTCGTACATGACATTTTTTTTAGCCTTTGGAGACCATTTCTCCCATGGCTTGTACGGAGCTTTGCTATTGGACCATTGGCCTGAGGTGATCATATCTCAGCTTTGGTCATTTATTAGAGAATGCTACGACGTACTTTAACTCGGTGGATGTTCAGGAGGACTATCACCGGTAAAATCTTCATCGGCCACTCTCCTTTATTAATTGTCTAATCCACCAATTCCCAACCGGTTCAACATATGCAAACTAGCTGGTTCACCCCAACCGGCTCGTTTTGTTGAGCCGCATCACGTGCCCCACTCCTGCCTCTGCCTCGCGCAGACATATCACATTGGTTGGATTTTTATCTGTGAACTCACTCCCTCTCGTGATCTGTGTTTAATCTCACCATCACTATGAACCAGAGCAAGCCATTTCTAAAACAAATACAAAGGATCCGTGGCACTCTGTCACGGATTCAAGAAAACCAAACAGTGTGCCACAAATTCCATAGAAAAGGAAAAATGATGCAATTTGATCATTAGTTTGGGATTGGTGTATTTTGATAATTTTGAGGGCAAGTTGGTTTATTGTGGTAACATGTCCTATTTTAGAGGAAGCTCCTCCTCCTTCGTAGAAAATCGTCGTCGCCACTCAGTGACGCAGTAGTTGTTTGTCTTTCACGAAGCTTTCGTTACTGTTGCAGATATTTTTTATGATATATTTTTATCATTTTAGATGATTAATTTTATTTTTTGAGATAATTTATTTTTTAATTTTAGATAGTCAGTTTTATTTTTTTTGAATGATCAACCTTTTTCTTTTTTTTAGGCTGATATTTTATGAGTAAATACACATCCCGGTCCTCGACCTTTTTCATTTTAGACAAGGCACCCTCCAATGATTCTGAAATACAAATCAGTCCCCAATCTTTATATAAAATGTACAAATACCCCCTCGTAACAGGTTTCCACCAGATAAACCTGATAACATGACAGTTTTGTTGCCAACTATGCATGTTAAGTGACATCTTGCATTTGTATGGACAAATACCCCCCTCTAGCCCCTTACCCCAAATTTTCAAAATGTTGTCGTCCTGAAATTTAACTCTTTCTTCCTTCTTTTCTCATCCAAACATAGGTCCCTCTTCTCTTCTCTTTTTTTTCTCATCCACAACAACAACAACCCTTCTTTCTTTTTCTCCTCCAAACACAGATTCCCTCTTGCACTACCTCCCCTTCCCCTTTCCTCCATCACCACTCATCACCATAGCCACCATCTACACTGCCATAATTTCCATTTGCTTATGTGAATCCCCTTTCCCCTACCCACATCACTTTACTTTCCCATCCCATCTATGGTCAGACATTTCCTTCCCCAATCAATTCACAACAACAATAACTACAATTGATTTTAATCATAAAAAAAAACAAAGAGAAGGGGTGATGGATGTGAGCCAGAGAGAGGTATGAGGAACAACCATTCGGTCTGTGTTTTGTCATTTTTCCTCCTTAATTTCTTAATGATGTTGACATTGTTGATGATGATTTGGTTTCAACAAAGGGTTACTGGAACAGGGCAAAACCATAGGAAAAATCGAGAGAAGGGATGAGAGAATGGAACAGTGATGACTTGCCGGTTCAAGATAGCGGTGGAGACAGGGGCGCAATTTAGAAAATGGGAGAATGAGAGCGAGAAGGTGTGAATGGGAGAAAGGTTCGAAGGCGATGACGACCAGAGTGTTTGTGGGCTTAACTGTGGAAACAAGATAGTGGTGGTGAGCATAAGGGGAATGTGAAGGAACAGAGAAAGAGTGTAGTTGGGGGAGAATCTGCGAAGTCTTTGGGGATGGTGATGGGGGAGGGGTTTATTTGTCTTAGGAACCATTTACAGGTGTCACACATGTTCTTGACACGTCATATGCAAACTGACACCTCATAATAGCAACCGTTTCTCAGCCGGTATAGTGGGTTGATTTGTCTAATTTTTGAAGTAGTTGGGGGCCGATATGGGTTTTCCATATGATTAAGGGTGACATGTCCTAATTGAAAATGGTTAAGGACCGAGATGGGTATTTACTCATATTTTATTGATGAGTTAGCATGGTTGATAGTTGTGCAAATATAAATAGGAAAAACATTATCATTCATCATTGTCAACTGCTACTCTGCTAGAGCTCGCCGTGTTCCTCGTCGTGATCCTCGCCAAACTCCTGCTGACGTGCTCACTCTCAACACTCAACTTGAAGAACGAACCCTAGCCGTCGCCCTACCCGTCTCACCACCGTCCCATCGCCCTAACCTCCAACGCCTCTTCTCAAGCCGCCTGCTCGTCGTGTTGTCTTCGCTCCGCCTGCAGTCCGTGGGCTCTGTCTCTGGCTCTCTGCAGTCTGAAGGTAAGTTTTGAGTTGCTTATTTTATTTTATGAATGATTTAGTTTAAAAATCAGTTGTAGATTTTTGAAAGTGTTCAGTTTGGTTTAAACTGATGAATCAAATCAGCAGAATATTGGAAGAGTATAGGGAGTATTCATGCTTTTGATAATAAACTTTGTTGATTATATTGTGTGGTCTTTGAGTCTGGATGGTTATTGTCTTTGCTTTAGCTTTATGCTTGATTTGGGAAAAAAAATTGGGAAGATGTTATAATGGTTGCTGCCTTCTTGCTTAAAGAAAGTTATAATGGCTGCAGATTGGGTATTTGTTGAAGTTGCAGTGAAAATGGCAAAACTAAAGAAGTGATGTGTGTGAAATCAGGTTCATGGTTGATTGTATTTTTTTTTTGTTTTGCTATCTTTCTTTTGCAGCTTATTCGGCTATTTGAATACGGCTTAGGCTAAGTTTGTTTCTGCTTTGTTGTAATCAATTTTCTCTTTTGTGGAGAATATGCGGTGTTGTATCTCTTTCTAGTTATTGAATTTTTGCAAATCTAGTGCAAAATTGTGCAAGGCATCTTATGCTCTAGACACTGGCAACTTGCAGGTGTATGTTTGTAGTAGAAAACTTGTGAATTTTACAAAATATTTAGTAATATTATTTGACTATGTTTCGATTATACTATGCCCTATAAGAAGAGCAAAGTAGAATTAGTTGGCCTTTTGAGAGAATTTTTGTGGAAAAAACACAAGGGCCCAAATGGCCAAAAACTGAAAATTTGTGAAATCACAACGTCTTCTGCTTCTCCTGCAGCTGCTGCTGCTGCTTCTTCTTACCTCCACCGTTCTACCATAGGCAACAGCACACAGTGGCGGCGGGTGCAAGTGGAAGTAGGGCGAAAGCTGTTTGTTTTCTTAACATCTTAACCAGATATAATTTACTTGTTACTGAGTTAGGATTGTTCTGTGTTGAAATGCATGTGTTTTCTCATCTAACATGTGAAAATCTAGCTTTTACTATTTGAAATTTATAAATAAAAATGTTAGTAATACTTTTTTGTACTTTTTTGAGTTGAAGAATCAGTACCAGTAGTTATATATGTACAGTGTGCAAGATAAGTTCAAGTAGAGTACAACAATTCCCCATTCCCAATCAGTGAGCAATCAAAACCTAGGCCCCAAATTCGACATGTTCAAATGCTTTTATTGTCTGAAATTGCAAGCCCCTGTAGCCCCAAATTCTGGGATTTTGAATAGATTTGAAATTGTAATGGGTTAACCTTGTCAATTGCACCATTCATTGCGTGCTATTGGTGCAGTTCATGATCCTGGAAATGGGAGGAATTGAAGGTTGATGAACACTGAACTTGGAAGCACAGTTCAAGGTTCACAATTCACAGTGATTGGTTGCTAAGAAAGTCAGGTAATGATTCAATAGACTTTTACCATTTCCCTTTTCTTCTCTCTTTTTTTTGCAGTAGCTTCATTTCATATTTGTCATCATATGTGTCTCTCTTTGCAAAAATGTGAAGTTTGTTCCCTTTTAATTTTTCCTCATTTCCACTTTTTATATCTGGTATTCAAAATCATTTGTTGTTTAATTCCTCGAAGATAAATTATCAATGAATGTTCTTTGAAATGCCAGGGATCTGTCTACGATCATCATATCTCATGAAAACTTCAGCAATCTTTGGTAGAAGGCACAGCAGTGTCCCATCATCATCTTCTTCTTCACTGCAATGGATATCTCCCCTTAAATTAGCAAAAGCTCCAGAACCTAAACCAGACCCTCCTCCTGAAACCAGTGGCACTCCCCCCGAATCCCGTAAGAAACACAAATATATCTCTCATGAATCAGCCATCAACTTGATCAAACGAGAAAAAGATCCACAACATGCCTTGAAAATATTTAATATGGTATCAAAACAAAAGGGCTTTAATCACAACAGTGCTACATATGGAACAATACTCGAAAAGCTTGCTCAGTCGAAGAAGTTCCATGCCATCGACCGGGTTCTACATCAAATGACCTACGAAACTTGCAAGTTTCATGAGGGTATATTCATTATCCTCATGAAGCATTTTTCAAAATCCTCCTTACATGAAAAAGTGCTTCAGATATTTTTCTCCATTCAGCCAATAGTTCGCGAAAAGCCTTCGCCTAAAGCCATTAGCACTTGCCTCAATCTCCTGGTTGATTCAAATCAGATTGATTTGGCACGACAATTGCTCTTGCATGCCAAGAGGAGTCTTACGCATAGGCCGAACATCTGCATATTTAACATCTTAGTGAAGTACCACTGCAAAAACGGAGATCTTGACTCTGCATTTGAAGTTGTAAAAGAAATGAAGAACTCCAAGTCATCCTATCCGAATTTAATTACATACTCAACCCTAATGGATGGCCTATGCCAAAATGAAAGGCTCAAAGAAGCTTTTGAGCTTTTTGAGGAAATGGTCTCAAAGGATGGGATCATACCAGATCCCTTGACTTATAATGTTTTGATCAACGGATTTTGCCGTGGAGGCAAACCTGATCGTGCTAGAAATATAATTGAGTTCATGAAAAGCAACGGATGCCGTCCTAATGTTTATAATTACTCTGCCCTGTTGAATGGGTTATGTAAAGTGGGGAAACTGCAAGAGGCAAAAGGGGTTTTGGATGAGATGAAGAGATCAGGCTTGAAACCTGATGCAGTTAGCTACACTGCCTTGATTAATTTCTGCTGTAGGAACAAGCAAATTGACGAGGCTCTAGAGTTGCTTGAAGAAATGAAGGACAATGCATGCCGAGCTGATACCGTTACATACAACGTAATACTTGGAGGCCTGTGCAGAGAAGAAAGATACAAGGAGGCTTTGGATATGCTCGAGAGACTTCCGCTCGAGGGCGTCTATATGAACAAAGGTAGTTACAGGATTGTGCTGAATTGCTTAACCCAAAAAGGTGAGTTGAAGAAGGCAAAGGAATTATTAGGTCTAATGGTTGGTAGGGGGTTTGTACCCCATTATGCTACCTCGAATGAGTTATTGGTTCAACTTTGTAAGGCTGGGATGGTTAATGATGCTGCTATGGCACTATTTGCCTTATTGGAGATGGGATTCAAGCCAGCATCTGATTCTTGGGGATATTTGATTGACCAAATTTGTAAAGACAGAAAACTATTATATGTTTTTGAGCTGCTTGATGAGCTTGTGATATCAAATTCTTGATACTTATAATTTAGCTACCAAGGTAATGCATTTGGTGTTTCAGAAATAATTCCTGCTTAGAATCCTTCACCCGAAGTAAGGGATCATGTATAAGGCATATGGATGAAGCATCAATGTTTTTTAATAGCAAATATGTCTATGTCAACAATTCTAAGAAAAAATATAGATGTGAATCAATGTGTTTTTTTATTTTTATTTTATTTTTTTAAATCTTAGGTGAGGCTTGAATTCGAGACCTCTTGATAATATCATATGAGCTACCTCATCGGTTAATGTTATTCAATGTTAAATACTTAAACTTGGGTGAGGGTTGAGTATAGTTAGTTAATGACTGTAGTATCAATGTTAAACGATTTCATCTGATGTGGTCAATGTCGTTAATGTTAGGGTAAAGTTGGTATTTTGCTTTGCCAAATAAAATTTGGCCCAGATTTATGTCATGTTGAGCTGGCCCAACTTTTGTGTATGCACCACAAAACACTGTTTTTAATATTTTGGCAAATTAATTAATATAATAAAGTTAAAGCACCGAAAACAATAATTTTCGATTTTTAATATAATGAAATACGAAGATGTGCTGTCAATTAACATTTTCAATTCATCTACCAAACAAAAAATAAACAATCTAATTTAATATTCATGTTTGGATCGATTATCATGTCACATTATTATTATTCTCTTAGTATATTTAAATAAGAAATATATCAAATTAAAAGAAAAAATAGCTTTTAAAGAAATAGATTGACAGGTGCAAGAAATGAAAACTAGCTATCTCCAAAAAACATTATACCCGATGTGACACAAGTTTAGCTGTGCTTCAACACACCACAAATGAATAACACACATTTTCCTTCCTTCGGAAAACTATATTTTATATAAAAAAACATATAAATAAGACCAAAATATTTGGCCCCAAAATAAAATCTAACACACTCTTGTCTTGTTCTCCGGGGAACTCGTTGCCTCTGAATCTGATGCTATTAATTAGGAAAATGACAAAGTCAAGTGGCATTCTCGTAATTTTGCATCATATATGGACCCGTTTTGGTGATGCAACAGATACAGGCTATTCCACCAACCAATCAGCGCTTGACCCCGCCGAATATCATCGCCGCCACCAACAACCACAATTCATGCTATTTTAGGGATGGCAATCCGGCCCGCCCCGCGTTCGTCCCGACCTGCCCTGCTCCGAATGGGGCGGATATTTGAGGCGATCGCGTGAGTATGGGCGGGTATGGATATTAGTCGTCCCGCCCCGCCCTGCCCACTATATACGTGTGTATATATATAGTTTAATTTGATTTTTTAGATATTTAATAATATTTAGATGGCTGTTTTGGTAATTTTAGTTTAGAAAAATCTTAAATTTAATTTTTTTTTGTTTAAAATATTGTATTGTTGTTATGTTGTAAATAAATATATATTATTTATAAATAATTATATTTCTAAAGTATTCTATTAGAAGATGAATAATTTTATTGAGTAATTTAATTTAATTTACTTATGTTATAGATACCCGTGGGTTTGAGTATGAGGCAGTATATACCCGTGGATTTGGATATGGGACTAAAATTTAATACCGATAGATTTAAATTTGAGTATGGACACTTGAATACCCGTCCCGACCTGTCCATTGTCATTCGTACTCATCTCATCATCTATATTTTTTTTTTGGTTACAAACTTACAATTGATGCACAAATGCACAACTATTTATTTCAAATTATATATATTGTATAAATGTAAATTTGTATCTATTTAAATGATGAGTTTAATTTTGATAAAGTGACAGTGTAAAAACAATGTAAAGAGTTTTACACGGTCATTAATCAGATTCATGCATTTATTTAATTTTAGAAGTAGTGAGTTTAAAAATTACTTTTAATGATATAATAATATCTAATTGAATATATATGTAAAACTCTTTTACACTTGGAAATTAAATTCTTAAAAGATTTACTTGATACAACTAAATCAACATTAATCTAATAAAAATATTGATTATCTAATATTCAATAAATATTAAAATTAATCACTAAATTAATTGTTAATTTACTATATATATTATTTTACATATTTTTTTATTATAAAAATAATTATTAAAATAATCAAACATTATACATTATAATGATCAAAGGTAAAATAATAACCTGGGTCAAATGATTAATTCATTTAAATAAAGATTAAACTTAATTGATTAATAGACTTGTCGGATTAAGAAATTTTATTTCAATATAAAAAAAAATATGGGACAGTAAAATAATTAAAATTTTATATGAATGTGATGTGATTACTTTTTAATAATTCTATTTGCACATCAAAATCACCCACTAGTATATAATACGCATTGAAATATTAAATACAAACTAAAAATGAGTTAAATTATGGTGCTTACTATCATGAAGAAGAAGAATGATGAATAGAATAAAGATTGTGTGTGATTTAACTATCACAAGGGGTTTATTATTTTATTTTTATTTTTTTTAAAAAAAAATTAACTCTTTATGTGATAATCTTCATCTCTTCATGAAAGAACTCACTTTAAACTATACATGTATTTTATATTTTAATATATATTATATATTGATAGCTAATTTTAACGTACACCTAACATTACTCTTAATTTTTACTTAAAAAACTTCTAGAGGATTTTTTAACAACTAACAAAATATTTACTTACCTTTAATTCTCTCATTTTTTTTAGGGGAGTTTTAGGCCGTTAATTTTGAGGAAGAAGACAAAAACAAGTAAACAACCCTCCACGGCGACCGTCACATACCAAACACAGGTAACAAACTAACAGCAATTAACAACAAAATTAAAATAAAAAATAACAAAAGCCTCCATTTCTAAAGAAAAAGCCTCCATTAAAAAAAAATAATTAACAAATTAAAAAAGCTTCCATTAAATAACTAAACTACTAACCCACTTGGTTAGTGCTCACTAACAAAAAAAATATCAAATGCCCAAACAAAACCATACCTCGTGAAAATCGCGAATCATTCTTTTGATTCTTCAATGGCTTCCATATCCGGCATTTCTTCGTCTTACTATGCTCTCAAGCTCCGAAACCGTAGCCGGAACCGGAACCATTCTCCGGCGCTCACCAACCCCTTCCGGAACGGACCGGAGCTCGCCGCCTTCCCCAACCGCCCAAAACTCGGTTCGGATCGGCCTCTAAGCCTCGTGTCCGTAGCTCGGGAGGTATCTCCGGTCACGAATGACGGCGCGGCTGCCGCGTCTCCGGCGGCGAAGGTGATCAAGAAGCAAGCGTTGGAGAAGGATCCGGCGGAGCTATGGAAGAGGTACGTGGAGTGGTTGTACCAGCACAAGGAGATTGGAATGTACTTGGACGTGAGTCGGGTCGGGTTTACCGACGAGTTCGTGGCGGAGATGGAGCCGCGGTTCCAGGCTGCGTTCAAGGCCATGGAGGAGCTGGAGAATGGCGCGATTGCGAATCCCGATGAGGGACGCATGGTTGGGCATTATTGGCTTAGGGATTCTAACCGCGCACCTACCACGTTCTTGAAATCTCAGATTGATAACACTCTTGATGCTATTTGCAATTTCGCCGATGATGTCCTCACTGGTAAGGTTAGTAACAGTAACCTTCATCTCTCTCTCTCTCTCTCTGGATGTGTTATAAGCAGTTATTAATGGTATTACTTAGTATGCACTTCGATATTAACGTATTGAAAGGGATTTAGATGTGAATCGTTTAAATGTAAATTTGCTTTGTGAAAAAAAGATTGTTAACATAGTAGATAATTGGTTATAATCTGTCTCATATCTCTTAATTGATATGTAAATAGATACCTCTATGAGCCGTTAGGCCGTTTTTGGAATTTGTGCTACAGAAATATAGAGATGGTAGAAACATAGAAACGTTTGGTTATGGAGGCAGCCTAGACAGCAGTAAATTCTTGAATTTTATAGGGACAGTAAATATTTTTGTATTTTGGTCTTAATAAAATTTTAAAAGAGTTAAGAGGCATGTCTTGACCCTATTACGATGAGTGGTGCTGAACATAGCTCACTTTTTTTCTGTAATAAAAGCATTGTAAGGGTTAATGGTCAAATTAGTCTCCGAAAGATGGGCCGTTCGCCAAATTTGTTCCCGAAAGATTTTATCAATTAAATTAGTACTGAAAGATTAAAAGTTAATCATATTCGCCCTTTTGTCACTCCATTAACACTTTTTGTTAACAATTAGCCACATAGAATGTTAAGGGACTAATTTGATTGATGAACATGCTTTATGATTGGGTGCTATTGCGTAGTTTGATTGTAGATGACTCCATCTCGTAAGAGAATGATTAGTTGTTCTTGTTGATGATGATGATTGTGTCTCTGATTTCTTATAATGATTTGTGTGTGGGAATGTGGTTTTGGCAGATTAAGCCTCCCTCATCGCCAGAGGGTCGGTTTACTCAGATACTGTCTGTCGGAATTGGAGGTTCAGCGCTTGGACCACAGTTTGTTGCAGAGGCGTTGGCTCCTGATAATCCTTTGCTGAAGGTACATTCACAACCCGTAATCTTCGTTAACCATGTTTGGCTCTTCTTTTATTAATGCCAAACTGAAAGAGTAAGGATTTATTTTGCAATGTCTGCTGATTCACTAGTTAAATGCTGGTTTCTTAGTTTGTTGTTAACTTAAGCTTCCATGCTGTGTGTTATATGTTCCTACATTTATTTGTCATGCTATTGAAAATTGCTGTTGTATGCAAAGTATGTTAGCTACCTGAGATATTTAGTAATGGACTTTGGACTTTTGACAGATAAGGTTTGTGGACAATACTGATCCCGCTGGAATTGATCATCAAATTGCACAACTTGGTCCTGAGCTTGCTTCAACGCTCGTAATAGTCATTTCAAAGGTTTATATGGAGATTATTATACTTCTAAACAATTTATTGTGTTGTTATTGATGCATAGGGATTTCTGACTTGAAATTGTCACTATCTTCAGAGTGGAGGTACCCCTGAGACCAGAAATGGTTTACTAGAAGTACAGAAGGCCTTTCGTGAAGCAGGCTTGGATTTTCCGAAACAGGTTTAATCTCAGGTTTCAACTTTTATTTTCTCAGATTGTTACAAAATATAGTGTCAAAAATCAAAATGGAAGTTTAGGTGGTTTAGTGTAGATAATATTAAATGTGAGGTTTGTTAGGATGAACAAGCTACTTTTCTAGATTGATTTACATTCACCTGTCTGAAGACACTGGAAAT
>JASCZI010000497.1:523-10611 GCA_036250425.1 Stylosanthes scabra | reverse complement strand
CCCCCCCCCCCCCCCCCCCCCCCCTTTTCTTTTTTTTTTTTTTTTTTGGTTTGGCTGGAGTATTGGTAATTGAAATAATTGAATTGCTAAATATACCTTCTAAATTAATATTTTAAGATAAATTGTCACACTATGCTTATATATGATATTAAAGTGACATTTATTGGGATGTTGATTCTATTTTTTTCCCCTCTCTATGTTTTACTGTTGTGATTTTCTAAATGTCATTGGTCCCTGCATCACTCACATTTGCTGCCAATGTCAGTTTGTGGACGTATTCAATAATTTGCTAATGCATGCTTTGTTGCAGGGTGTTGCTATAACACAAGAGAACTCTTTGTTGGACAACACTGCCAGAATTGAGGGTTGGTTAGCTAGATTCCCTATGTTTGATTGGGTGGGAGGTAGAACGTCAGAGATGTCTGCTGTAGGCCTGCTTCCAGCGGCCCTTCAGGTATGTGAGGGTTAATGCAAATTCAATTAGTTTGTATCTGATACTTTGTATTCACTTATAATGCTTCTGGTTCAGGGCATTGACATTAGAGAAATGCTTGCTGGTGCAGCACTGATGGATGAGGCAAATAGAACTACTGTGGTATGCATCAGTTTCTAAATAATCTTTCAAATTTACTTTCAGAGTTGTGTTCATAGAGTTGAGCAAAATTCATGTATGATAATGCAAGATGCAATAAATATTACTCAATAACTTGTCATCCATCGCTGGACTTCTCGTGCTTCACACAGAAAAATACATTACACATGACATATGTTGATAAATGGAAATAATTATCCAGACATGCTGCTTTTATATGCCAAAGACCAATTTTTGAGAAATTGCTTACATTTTTAAGAATCACATTATTGTAGATATAGTAATATTTTATTTTGAAGTTTCATTACTGTTTTACCACCTTATTTTCTTTAACTTGCTTCTCAATTGTAAAGCAAAGTATCAGAGGGATCTCTGTTTTGATATATAACTTTGTGCAGTTAAGGAATAATCCTGCAGCACTGCTGGCTCTATGTTGGTATTGGGCTACAGATGGAGTAGGATCCAAGGTGAGAATTACATAATTCATTCATGGTATATCTACTTCCATTTTATTGCTCTATTTCTCATTATTCCCCCTTTCCTCCCTCATACTCCATAGGATATGGTTATCCTTCCATATAAGGACAGCCTGTTATTGTTTAGTAGATACTTGCAGCAGCTAGTCATGGAATCTCTAGGCAAGGAGTTTGACTTGAATGGCAATCGGGTATGTCAATTGTCTTATTCATTTGTTCAACAAATCGGAATAAGAATATTTTTTTGCATTTCCTCCTGCGAAAATAATTAGAAGGCACCAGAAAGTTACCACAATAATTTTGAATAGTTGTTATTGTACCTGAAACTTGCCTAATTGATAATTTCTGCCATGGTACAGTGTATTCTTTGGTTTTCAATATGGAGCTCACTTGAAAAAAAGAGAGAGAGGAAAAAAAAAAAAGAGTGAACATTGTTATTGTCCAAAAGGGGACCTAAGTTTTCCTTGGATGATGAATATTGAAATGATCTAATTTTGATTTCTGGATTCCATAGGTCAATCAGGGAATTAGTGTCTATGGAAATAAAGGAAGCACCGACCAGCATGCGTGAGTGTCCATACTAATTTTTTTCAATTTTTCTGTTGGCTTAATGTAGTTTATAGATTTGATTAATCTTGTTAACATCTGCCTCCTCACAGTTATATTCAACAACTGAGGGAAGGTGTACACAATTTCTTTGTGACATTCATTGAGGTGCTCCGTGATAGACCTCCGGGTCATGATTGGGAACTTGAACCTGGTGTCACATGTGGTGACTACCTGTTTGGTATGCTACAGGTCCGACCTACCAATCGAGCATATTTTCTTATAGTATTTAGTTTTATTATAAAATTGGTTGTTCTGGGTCGTTCTTTTGATCTTTACTCGGTTCTAAGATTAAAGTTTCTACAGGGAACAAGGGCAGCTCTATATGCTAATGAGCGAGAGTCAATCACAGTCACCGTACAAGAAGTGACTCCAAGATCAGTTGGCGCTCTTATTGCACTCTATGAGCGTGCAGTAGGGATATACGCCTCTCTTGTCAACATAAATGCTTATCATCAACCTGGTAAAATGTCATTTTGCCTGTTTTAGGGTTTTGTCGATCTCATACATATTCCTTTTAACCCTGTCAGCAATTCATACTGCAGTAGATATCCAACTTAGATTCAGTTAATTTATTCATTCTACCTTCTAATCACTTCTGAAATATGATAATCACTTAGGTGTGGAAGCCGGAAAGAAAGCAGCAGGTGAAGTATTGGCTCTTCAGAAGCGGGTGTTGGCCGTGCTAAATGAGGCGAGGTAAGATCATCAGCTCAAAACAACACTGCTTTCATGGGATCTTTCCAACAATCTCAAATGATGTTCTCTCAGTATCATAAGCTTACAGTTAGTTCTATCCCTGAACTCTCCTCCTGTTTCTGTTTTCAGCTGCAAACAGCCTGTTGAGCCATTAACGCTTGAAGAAGTAGCTGATCGTTGCCATGCGCCAGAAGATGTAGATATCTTATCCAACCCCATTACTTTTTATCAATGTTTATTAACCAATCTGTCAAGAATTATTGTTTGCTGATATATTTTACCTGTGATATATTTTACCTGGGATGTGCAGATTGAAATGATTTACAAGATTATCGCCCACATGGCTGCCAATGATAGAGCACTTATCGCCGAAGGCAGCTGCGGTTCACCACGGAGTTTCAAGGTTTTTCTTGGAGAGTGTAACATTGATGAATTGTATGCTTGAGTTATACTAATGAAGTCCCTCCCCCTTCCATATTGTTGTTTGTGTACGGATCAAAAGAAAGGAACCATCCTGCAATAATTATTGATTTTGGTGTTGAATCTCCTCCATTAATGAAAATGGAGATTGTTGTTTAGACAAATTACTGGAAGTTTTAGCTTTGGTAAATATAATTGAATAAACTGAATTAATTCTCAAAGTTCAGTTTTCTTTGTCGGAGGGTTTTCATATTCTATTTAAAGTGTTTAAATTGGTAAATGCAATCAATGCACCAGGAAGATAATTAAACGATAATAATAGAAAATTTTAAATTTTTTATGTATTCAATGTGTTAAAAATGTAAAATAATTATTTTTTCAATAATTTAGTAAACCATTTTTTTTAAAATATACCCTTAAAACCTTAAAACACATATTAACAAGATGCATAATTAAATAACCCGATCTTATGCTCGAACTTCGAAGTGGAAAATTTGGTGGCTTAACGATGATGCCAAGTTGACCATGTCATTAATAAATAAAGGGAATTCATTGATGGAAGAAACACATCTGTGATCTGTGTTATTCTATGTTTGGGACTTGGTAGATTCATTATTATGCCAAGTTGACCATGTCATTAATAAATAAAGGGATAGTTAATGAAAAGAAACCAAAAATATAATTAAACAAATAAAAAAAGAGATACATGCTTGCCAGTTGCAACACTTGTTTGGTGTCGTGGAAGTTGAATAGCACCAAATAACTTGCTCATCAATTTTATACTGTGTTGATTGATTCATAAGAAAAAATAGTTAGACTGTAATTTTAAGGGTATATTTCTATTGCAACGCTAGATTTTGTAGAAAGCAATGGCTTCCTTCAAACCATCGAGATCCTTGCCACTTCCTCCTAAAAGCTATCGTCAAGATCTTACTAAGTGTCCTCAATGTACTATAGTTTAAAATATCATAAAAAGAAATTTCTTATTATCATTGAAAAGTTTACGAACTAAAATTCAAGTGTAAAGCAAAACTAACTTTTACAAGAAATACTACTTAGTTAATACATGGATGTTGGTTCGTATCTTCAACTGTATTAGTAAACATGCGCATGTATATCAGTATATCAGCAACTTAAATATAAGTAGTATAAAGTTCATGTGATCTCTCATACTTATTATTCACCGGTTGAGCCAAATAACAAATCTTGAATTAAGCTTCAGGACACAAGTTATGAATAAGATTTTGGATTACACTAGAAAACATCAGAGCAGTTATATTTACATCAAGCCACACATCTTTGGTGCAAAGAAATCGAATTTGTACATAAAACTAGAAGATTGTGGAAGGAAGGCTAAGCTGAATCAATTGCATTCATCTACCTGAGTTGGCGGCCACAATTTTTCTCCAAGCTACATTGCCAAATCAGAGCAGCTTTGATATGACCTGGCATGAAGTCCAGAATGCTTTAGTTGCAGCCCTTACAATAACAGGGTTTTGGTATATCCTGCCAACAATGTCAAGTGCCAAATGAAACTATTAGCTCAACTAAGATGATTGAAACTGATTCAGAATGATTTCTGTTGTGGAAAGGCCCTACTATTATAAAGGAGCTATTGTTAAGTTACTACACTATGGGTAAGCTTGGTTAGACGTTAAAAATGGGATGAAAATTTTCTTGATAGAGTTCCGTGAGTAGAATTACCCTGTATCTCATCCACACAAAAATGTCCACCTAACTTTTAACCTCCAACTGAACATATTGCAAATGAAAAGTACAAGTGACAAGATGTTAAACTAGACATTTAGTATCCATAACTGGAGATTATAAGAAGAATGCTAACAAGGCAGAAGCCAATTCCATAAGTAAAATGTGTGACATAATGCAAGTTACGCAATTAAAACAATTAAGTTCTGCAATTCTAAGTCATGTGAACCACTTACCCAATGGCTGTAGCTCCCCATGACGCAACATTATAAATAACTTTGCTCCCATCCCAAGCCTTTTGAAGCTTACCCTTTTTCTTTTTCACAGAAAAAGTCTTGCTCAGCGCTAATAAAACAAATATAAAAAGTCAGCAATTTGTTCCCATTCTTCAGCTAACTGACAATAATATTGCCTCACTTAGAGCGTAGTCATAAACATTCATTCGAAATACAAAGGTAGATGATGAAGAGAAAAAATTGTTTTCCCTAAAATATATGGAAAAGCAATGAAGAAAGAAGCAATTAAATTCACCTTCTTGGAGCTGAAGAGGGGTCAAATCCTACAAAGAACAAAGGAGTCAATCAGAGAGATCAGAAACCACAGTAAATTTGACAACATATGTTTCTTATTATTGATCATATCCAAAATTAATAAAGCAACATTCTCCATTGCTTGATAACAAGGCATTTTTGAGCAACAGAAGAAGGAGATGGCTTCAACGAAGCACACTATGGGAAAAGGCATAATCGTTGCATGATTACATCTTATGGCACATGCTATGAAGCCAATCAGATTAAAAGAGCATATACAGATTACATACCTTGGTCTGCTTCAGGGATAACAAATATGCAGCCATGAAGCAAGCAATGCCTTCCACAATATCTTCTTGTTTTACAAGAACATAATCTTCTAGGGTGGAGTCTACATCTTTATCTTCCCAGAGATCGCTATCACTGACCATATCCCAAGAATTACCTTCTTCTGCCATAAACCATAAACAATCAATTTCTATTATCAGCATTCAAGGTTTCAAAAAACAAAAGAGCGACTTGTATTACTCAAATCATCAAAATGCAGAAATCATTTGGTAATCTGTAACATACCAGCTGTGTTGCGTGAAAAAGATGCCTGGGCACACTCTAACTTTTCAAGGAAACCAGGGCATTCAACTCTAGATTTGATCAGATCAAATAACTGCATTGGGGCACAAAAGCTGCTACGTTAGGATACTCATTAAGGACAGTGTTTTAAGGGTGAAGAGAAACTTTGCTTGCAGAATCGGTCATTTTACATATTTGTGGTTCCATCCAACGACAGGAACCACCAGCAAACAAACAAAACGAGTGAACGACATCATCACATATAAGAATTTACATGTATGTGCATTCTCATCATATCTATTCTCCCAGCAAGGCTCAAGACTAGAGTAATACTACTGTCTCTATATCTATATATTAGTTAGCTCATTCACACTGAATCGAATATGACAATGCTCAAAGATCCACTCATCTACTTAATGAGCTGAAATCTCTAGCTCAAGCTCTACTCATTAGCTCCCGATCTCAGTTTATTGAACTACTAACGACTCAAGCTATATAATTAGCTCACGAGCTGGCCTACTTACTACCTAATCTCTTAAGGTCTAAACATATACTCCATATGTACCAAGCTTACAAAAGCAGGTTCTCTTTCAATTCCAAATGTCATATATCTAATAAAAATAATTCATTGGCCTTAAATTTGCTGCTTAAACTTTCAGAAACATGGCTTAGGTATAATAATTAGAGCTCCAGATCCTACTATCAACACTCAATTATAACTACCAATCAACATTGACTTTATCAACTAAGCCTGTTTTTCTGACTATTAATCAAAGATTAACCAAAAAAAAAAAAAGCTTAATCCGATAAAGAAGTTAGTTCATGAAACCTAATTACATATCCTATCCTATCCAATCACAACAAGAAGTCAACAATTCCCTCCCAAAACAATCACAAACCCTAAAAAACACCAGCAAAATTTCAAACAAAAAAAGTACCTCGTCAGTTTCAAGATCAGGTGGTGGTGACGGTGGCGGGGGAGGATGAACACCAGAATTGTGTTCATGGATAATGGTATCAGTAGAATTATGATTATTACTATTATCGTGAATAGTGGATTCAAGAGCTCTCTGACAATGGTGAAGAACGGCCTCAAGGGTTTTCCTTTTGACACGAAGCGATTCCCTTTCTGATTCCAAATCCACCATGGATCTTTGGTCCATTACCTTACCCCAAACACCCACCACTCTGAAATTTGAGAAACCCCCTACAGATTGCAACAGATTAATTGAAGAAGAAGAGTGATCCCTCGTCCATAAGGTTAGGGTTTGTTCTTTCTTGTTTTTGTTTTTACCCTTTTTTTTTTTTTGGGCTGAGATTGTGTTGTGTGTGTTGGAAGGTGGCGGTGGCAACTGGCAACTTGCTACTCTACTGCGATTAAAAATACAAATGATTAATTATTAATTATTCACTCTCAAATGAGAATTTGTAAAATGACAAAATTGTCTTCCCTTCGTCAAGGTTAGAATCTCTCAATTTTTCTCATAAAATTTTATGATATCTCGATTTTAAATAAGTTAATCGATTTTATAAAATTTATATTAGATATGACGATTCTATGATTTAAATCTTATTAAAATTTAACGTTTTATGTCTTTAATTTACTCTTTTAATTTTAAATAAAGTCTCGATTTTTTTCAATTTGATTGCATTAGAAACTAGATAACCAAACGACTAATTGGTAATTATAGTTTCATCATTATTTATTAAATCATGAAACATGCTTACAGTTACAGTTATTATTTCTCAATAATAACAAACAAGTGTTTTATCATAAAGTTCAACTCAGGTATCAACTCTTTTTCCCCATCAATGTCAATTTATTTTTTAAAATTATTTCATTTAATTTAAATTCCATAAAAAAAATGTTGATTAACGTTTACTAATTAGAAGTTGTTTTCCTCTGCTTTTTTCTTCATTTTATTAGAATTGCCTTAATATTAGCCATAGGTAATTTTTATATTTTAATAGATGAATGAGTCAATGAGATGACATGATTACCTTAATGAAAATCATCCTAATACTGTAATATGGTATATGCTTTAATTAGATCTTTTAATTGGATTATAGATTATAGATATGCTTACTTTGGTTTTGGTATAGTTTGGTTTGGTTTTCTTAGACACCGTTTTCTTGCACTGGAATTGTTACCTCTTCATACACGAAATGTGCATATAAATTATAAATATAGGAATAATCCCTTTTTTAATTTCTGTTGAGTCTTTCACTATCTCACGTTTGAGTTGCAACTCCTTCCACTTGGCAGGTAGCAATTAGAGTTCTACGCATATGCAAACTCGTCCTCGTTTCTATTGTCCATGTATGTATGTATTTTCAATTAGTTTTCTTATACAAGCTCCCCCAAAACTCTATTTTAATATCCTTTTGTATTAACTAATTCGAATTGGTCTAATTAATATTGATTAATTCACCCATTCATTCAAATACGTGCTAATAGTTTGAATCATATAATTTATTGATAAATAATAAATTATTAAATAAAGCTCAATATATAATAAAATATATTTTTTGTATCAACGGTGATACAAAACCCATAACATAGAACTTATATGGAGCCAATAAAATCCACAACATTCGAAGCTCACAAAAAACATAATCGGGCCACAATTAAAGTAATTAACCCACATTTTTTCAACTATCATTCAAACATAACTAGTTGACTTAGCCCGTGCTTGCACGGGCATAAACCTTAAAAAAAATTAAAATCCTAAAAAAAAATAAAACCCAACATATCATATAAATTATTAATAGATTTTATAATATAACTTTTTTTGGCAGAGCCAAGGTCTTATAATATAATTTTTTTAAAAAAAGTAAATTATATTTTTATCTTTTAAATTTATTAAAAAAAATAAAAAATGCCCTTAAATTTTATCAACAAGTAAACAGTTATTGATTTATAATTCTATTTGATTATTTTTCTAATTCCATATATAAATCTAAGTAAAATATATTAGCATATGTTTTCTGCTAGTACATTAAAGGTGGATCTAATACTCAACAAATGAATAGATTCTATGGCTTTTATTAGTTGGCTAATACGGTAATGTCAATTTTTCGTTAACATAAATAGTAGTGTTGGCAAACAGGAACATAGTAATGATATATGAACTTATGAAGTGAGTCAACATCTCCTATTCAAGTTTCCATGTTTTTTTCCCCTTGATGAAGAAGCTATACTAAATGCTTGGCCAATGAAAATCTCAGGATCCAGGAGAAAACAACAAATGATATTCAGCAATCTGCCTTTTCCTGATTGCGTGTTACAACCTGAAAAAATAAAAGCTAGAATATTTGAACATGAAAATATTTAAATACTTCATTATCTTCTAATAAAAAATTAAAATAATGAATCAAATTATAATTATTATAGTTTAAATAGGTATGTATTATGGTTGAATACAAATATTCAAATACATATATTCTTACTTTTGTTATATTTAACTTTACGGACCAATATTAAATTTGTTTAGCAATAGATAAGTCTATCTCTTTTTTAAAAAAAATCTTCGAGTTTGAGACATTGAAGCTTTTAAAGATGCTAATGAAATTTGAATACTCGTAAAGAAGACTAAAGAAAAATAACATGATTGAAATTTCCCATATGCATGCTTGAAGCCATGAAATTTGATTGCATTGAGTTTTGAAAGATAAGGGACCAAAGCCAAATTGTTATATAGTGTTGATACTCTTTTTCTTTTTTTACTAGAAAATTCTGAAATTCATTCATCTTGGGGAGAACATCTAGCAAGGCCAGATTCATTACATGATTTTGGGCTTCTTCTATCCATACATAATTTGGGATAGTAAGTGCCAATTGGGCTAGTTCCTGAGTCACTTGGTTACCTTCTCTCATTACATGATTAAAACTAACATGCCTAAAACTACCAACTAAAGATAAAGTATCTATAATAAAAGATCCAAAACATGTTTCATTTGAAAATCCCTGTTTTAAAGCCTTCACAACTTGCATGTTATCACTTTCTAGTATTACTTCCGTAAAACAACACTCTTTTGCAAGATTTAAGCCATAGTAAGAGGCAAGTGCTTCTGCTTCATGGGCTTGAGCTTCAAAAGGAATGGGCCACACCCCTGCTGCAAGAATTGAGCCCAATGAGTCTCTTACCACAACACCCACACTACCTCTCTTGCCATTGGGAGTAGCTGCGTCAACATTGATTTTGAAAAGATTGTTAGGTGGAGCTTCCCATTTTTGTTTTGATTCATTGATTGGTCTTAGATTCCCTTCTATTCTTTTCTCGATGTCCATTGATTCCCAATAACTACTCCAATTTCTAATTGCACTTCGGATCTCATCCTCAATTGGGGCAACCAATCCTTCAAAGATCATGATGTTCCTTGCAAGCCATAATTGGTTCAGTAAAAAGCACCAAAGTGTTGGGAAAAAAAAAATTCAGGTTCAAACCAGAACCTACAGCGGAAGCACCAAAATATTTTTCCCACAAT
>JASCZI010000494.1:12251-39952 GCA_036250425.1 Stylosanthes scabra | reverse complement strand
TATATATATATATATATATATATATATATATATATATATATCAATTAGTTCACATGTTGCATTAGCATTCTCAAAAAGTTCATCAAAACATCCTAATTAGAGTTCATTACCCTTTTCTATGAAACCTAAACCCTGCTTACATACATACAAAGAAAAAAAACACACCAATCCCTATTAGGAACATGTTCATGGTCTTCTTCTTCTCAATTGCAGCAAGTCTATCCTCCAAATTAGCCAACCTAGTATCCACATTTAGCTTTGGAAAGTGAATGTTCACATCATCTTCATCCTCTCCAGCATTCGCAGGAGGACCTTCATTCTTGCCGAATATTGCAACATGTCTATCGAGCCATAAAAAGAAGTTACAGTGAGCATGTTGAATCTGCACACACCCAGCCATCCAACAAAGCCAGTCATCAGCGCATTCAGCAAAGACCTAAGCAACTTAATTCATCTCACACATATAAATTTGAACTTACCTTGAAGAACGGGCACCCAAAGAACAACCGATTCGGGTTGTTGGAGGTCTTCGACAGATACAAGATAGCATATGCGCCACATTTGCATTTGGGGGCAGCTCCATCCCTCTCATTAACAACCTTGGCAGCGAGGAACCCTTGGGTTGAGGACGACGATCTATCACCTCTCAAAGCACTACCACTTCGCCTCGATCTCGAGGACACACCATCGTTCTCCATCTTCAGGAATGATGCACAGGTTTGATTTTGATTTGTGCATGAATCCCCAATTACTAGGGTTAGGGATTTATGGGTATCATCACAACAAAACACGGTCGTTTTGAAAAGGAAAGTGAAAGCTTATGTTCCACTCTGGCATCCGTTATGCCACCCCAGCACCGTTACAAGCCACGTGTGTCAACTCCGTTGCTGCTCGTCACGGACATCAAGCAGAAGGATCGGAGTGTCTTTTTTTCTGAACGGTGAGGGATCGTTTGGTATTTCCCAAGCCTGGAGGGTAATTTTGTCCAAATTTTAAAAGATGGGGACGATTTTGTCCTTTTCCCATAATGATAATAATAAACTTGGGTGCATAGAACATGATTCACCTAAAACAACTGTAATATCTCAATTTTCGGCACGTCGACGCTACCTACGATCGGGACGTCACATTATTTTCTAATCTTAATCTTTAGCTTCTCTAACTATTTAATTATATATGAGCCTTTAGATGTAAACGTGATCACCAAACATTCGAAACAAGAAATGCTAAATGTATTTCGTTATAAGAAAATATTATAACCGTAATAGCGTTGATTACAGACTATAAAACTCCAAAATTCATCTCCAACTACTAATATCCGGCTCAACCAAACAAAGGTATCCTATACTGAGTCACGAGTCTAAACAGAATAAAAAAAGCTAACAACCTAAGCCTCTTGTTATCTAACAACTGATGAGGCGCTCTACTGACTCGGATCAACTAGAGACGGCCAAACACCGAATAGATCATAACTGGGCTGACTGTGTGCATCGGAAGACTGAGAATGTGCGTCATCGGAGGGATGTTGAGCAAACACCTAACTATTATGGATGGGAGAGTACTCGGGATGAGTCGAAGCTCTTCCAAGTATTGTAGATAGTCCTCATCAGCATCCTCATCCATAGCACGAGGAATCGCATGCATATCTTCCTCGGGGGCACCCTCCTCCGGATCCTCTTCTACTACTTCTTCTTCATTCTTTTTCTTCTTCCTCAATCCCCTTAGCATTGTTTACCCTTTCGGGGACTTCTTCACTTGCTTTCTTACCCTCAACATCATCGTCCTCGCACATCTAACCCTCAGATGGCGGAATGAGTTCCCAACTCTTGAGTGGTCTCGCTCCTTGTGGACCTTATTGACCTTGAATAGGGGAAACTATCTTAGAAGGTGATGAGGGAGATCCATGTCTAATAACGGGACTGAGGGGAGAGTGCTGCAGTGTCGGACTTGCTCTTCTAAACGGACCTGATTCTTGCGGAGACGAATCTTTATTCTTCGAAGGGCCTCGGCGTCTAAGAGCCAAAAGAGACTCAACCGGAAGCTCATACGGACGATCGGGGTCAAACCGAATACTATGAAGCGGATGGATGAAAGTCTTATCATTGAAGTGATACCTCCGTTTCTTCACAACCGCCAAATCCGAATTTGGGTTTTCGTCGGAGTCCTCGTACTTTCTCACGCTTCTCGATCTCGTAGTAGGTGATCCTACTCCCCATCTACATGTGGGTCAAAATAAACAAAACGAGGTGAGAACCTATCGTTCTCAGTCGACACCTAACGGTCAACTAATCTATCCTAAGGCTTACGTCAAGTAGGGGAACAATTTATATCACAAGTACCAAAATAAATTAAAAGCAAATACTGAAAACAAACAAATAACAAGAAAAATAAAAGAAAACAAACAACAAACAACAAGCACAAATAAATGCACAAACAAGGTATGATGCATGCCAAAATTCCTAGCACAGGACGTGAGCTCACGCGTCGGTTATCTTCCTGCACCCGACGACTACTCGGAATAAATACCAAGCATGGTTCCCTGTAAGCGAATGTCGCGGCAACACCGAAGTGACCCATACCACCTTTTTGGGTACTTTCCCCACTCCCTTTTGCGGATCTTGAATAGTGGTGAGGATCTTGTCACCGTATGGTCCGTTTCTGAAGCTATCTTAGAAAAGTCGCATCACTTGTAGGTCAGGGATGATCGGAGCTACCCCTTCATTACATGGCACTTCAATTTACCTCCTTACCCCAACTCAAAAATAGCATCCGGTTCAAAGAACCGTTTTGGTCGTAAAAGAAATGTGAATGAGGGTCGAAGTACACCGGACCGCTCATATTTAGTCAACCAACCGATGTAACTAAAGCCGAGTCCGGTGGAACCGACTCGCTCTAATTAGACCAATTCATTACAAGGGAACAAGTCCGATCTTGAGCCAACTCGTTCTCAAGAAATGAACCAGATCCGATCAAACCGTCCCATATCGACTAAACCGAATCAGTTCAACTATCTTACGTAGATCAACTTAGATTCGAGAGTCTTACTTTCTTTAATCTCATATTTGTGCAAAAAGCTTCTAAAACATCTAAGGCATTTTGAAAATCCAAGTCTTATAATCTGTTTTATGAACATAGCATTAGTACGTATATTATATAATATTTATTGAAATTATATTTATCACCCATATCACATATTTTACTTATTTATGAACATAACTCCAAATCTTAGGACTTATAATTGTATGAAATACTTTTGCAAAAGATATAATACCCACTTTAGTATCATTTTGATCTCGGTACTTAAATATTATAGTTTTATAAACAGATTTTGAAATTACACTTTTACCCACTTAAAAGATTATATTAAAGCTTAATTTACCCTTCTTTATCAATACGCGCATAACTTCTTCGTTTCAAAACATTTTTTATCCAAACCATATTCATTTTAATCCTAACACTTCTAACTACCTCCAATTAAAAACATTTTTGGAACAGACACTTTTGAAATGATCGTTTTGCCCCTGACATTAACCCACTAATTCTAAATTTACCCGCTTTTAATAGAAAATCAAAATAACTTAGATTCTTTATAATTTGATCGCCAAAACAGAATATTATACTTAGGATATACATATGAACTTACCATAAAAAACAGTTTTAAGGAAATAAATTTATAAATACCCATTTTGTTCTTTTTACTTATAACTAAAGAAATTACTTTAAAACACTTTAAAATATCTTAAAATTTATTTCTTCCGCTTCCCATATAGATTAACCTTAGTTTATCACACATTAAAACTTTTCAAATATAAAGCTTTTGTAAAATACTTAAAGTGACTGAAATACCCTTAGAGGCTAATTTCCTTTGATTTTTACAAAACTTCTATTATCAAAATACTTTAACATTATAAATACTTTTCAAAAGCATCTTTATACTTAAATCTCTCCCAAACCAAGTTGATCTCTTCGGCCTCATCATCATCAAACAATCAACACTTCCATTATCATCAAACAATATATTTCTTATAATTGTTTCAAGGCCGATTTGGCCATATAAGCAAATATAACACAAAAACTTAATTTCAACATATCCATATATATTCACTCAAAATTTTCAGCAACTCAACCATAATCATCAACCATCAAACGTAACATGTAAGTACCAAGCTTCTTACTTTATTCACAAAAGGACCCATTTTATTCAATATTACCATCTTAGCATTTTTAATCCATGTTCATACTCAACATTCTTACCACTTTTTCTAGTGATTTTCTAGTGAAACCCTAACCCTTTACCTCTTGTAGATCACTTGAGAAAAACACAAGATCACACCAAAATCCTTCTAGGGTTTTGGCCAACCTAGGATTTCTTCCAAGACAACTAAAAATAAAACCAGAAAAAGTAAGGATCATGGGCTTAGATCTTCGAGAACATCACATACAAGGGTGGTCTTGCATTTACCTTTCAAAAGCTAAAAAGAAAATGAAGGAAAATAGTGATATTGGTCTCGGTTAAGTGATGAAGAGAAGAGCTTGAAGTTTCCTAACAAAATCTTGAAGATGGTGTTGAGGGTGGTGGAGCCAAAATGATGATGATTATGATGAACCGAAAGGATGATGATGTTGGTGGGGCTTCGGGTGAGGAAGATGGAAGAAAACAAGGAGCTTGAGGATGAAGTGGAGTTGTCGAGTTGATGGTGATGGAAAGGAGGTTTAGATGTTGGTGGTGTTGGCTTCGGTAGTGGTCTTTGAAGGTTAGGGTTCATGTGTTCTTAGTTTTGTTCATGATGTTCATGGTGAAACTCATAAGAAATGGGTGTTAGATCTTGTTTTTGAGAAGAGAGGGAAGGTTTTGGTGTTATGGGATGAATGATGTGATGTTAAAAATTGAAATAAGGGTAAGAGAGAGATATGAGAGAATTCGGTGATGGTGTGGGGAAAGAGAAATGGGTAAGTGGTTTTGGTGTTTGATGGTTTTTGGAATTAGTTTGTAAGAATGGAAATAAATGGGTTAGCTTTATTTTCTAAATGAATAAAATGAAATAATAAAAGGGAGAGAGGAGGACTTGCTTCGGCTGAAGCTTGGAGGAAGGAAAACTAATTTCTTAAATTATCATTCTTGTTTTCGGTAATAAAAGAAATTGGTTTTTGGTGTAAATAAAATGAATAAAATAAATATAATAGGTAATTTAGGGTGTAAGAAAAGGGTGATGTGAAAGAGAGAGGTATTGTTTTAGCATGGAAAGAAATCATGCAACCAATGAGAATTATTTAGGATAGGTGAAAATGGTATAAGAAAAGTTATAATTACCGAAAAGAAAAATGGTAAAATAACAGATTTAGGATTTTCGACAAAATCTTGTCATCTTACTTTTTAAAACACGATTGGGGAGTTAGGTTTCACTATAATGCTACTGAAATCTATTTAAAACGCGCGTTACCGAAAATGAACGAAATTCGTCCAACAAATCTTACTAACTTAAATCTTAATATTCTAAACTTAATTAGGTAAATATAACATTCCCAAATGAAGATACTTCTCTCGAGTTCTTCCGTTTTCGTTAAATACCGATAAACCGATTAAATCATCGCTAATAAGCGGTTTATCATCAAGAGCATCTAATCATCAAAACATGTAATTTTCACAAGCAAACTATATTTCATATATAATAAGGGTAATTACGTCCCCTTAAAATGTCCAAACATCAACTAAAACACTTACTAACTAAACAGTTCACGATTTTTGTCAATAACGACAAGTATGGTTAAACGAGGTTTTACAGCTTTGGCTTAGTAAAAAAGAATACCTAAATAACATGAAGCCAATGTCTCCTTCTCCTTAAGATTTTCAAAGTTTAATTTTGGCTGCTACTGTCGTTAGAACTCTGACCTCCAAGCAATTCATTCATCTAAAATCCCATACACAACTTATTTCTCATTAGGAAACTGAGATAGATATGTTCCAAGATTCAAAATGCACTAAAATGAAATTATATAAATAGACATGTAGAAATGTTTCAAAATCAATGAAGATAAAGAGTATGGAAAATAGCAAATAGTTGTACATGTTTACTAAGCTGAAAATTATAAAATAATTTAAGGATTACCTCATCAAATCATCATTCTTGTTTTCATTAAATTGCAGTTCATCGCCAGATTTTGGTTTTGTTTCTAAGGATTTTGAGGCTTCCAAAAAGTCAATCAAAAATCACATCAAATAGAAGAAGTAAATATGCTTAAGCTTAAAAATTCATTACGATTTAAAATTTAAAATTTAATGATGATAAAAAAAAATCAAATTAGAAAAATCAAATTAAAAAAATAATTATAGAAGAAATCAGAATATTACATTCCTTAATATTGCAAGTTTAGTAACAAAAATTAGTTTAAAATTAAATTAAAATCTGTCCTAATGCGTAATCCACAATTATAGAAAAAATCAGAATATTTATGTGTATAATCAAGACTTCCAATTGGTCTTTTAGCAAGCTTATAAAAAAGAAATATTTAAAAAGAATATCCAAGTTCATGTAATAAGGATGAGGGTGGTCAACAAATCTTCATTAAGATAAAATTGAAATTAGAAAACAATTGAAAAGATAATTAGTATGTATAAAACTCAAGTCATATATATTGAATTTAAAATTGTTTTCCTCAAAATACCTTGTACTTGTGTAGTTTTATTATTTCTTCTATTATAAACAAATGTCACCAACCTAAGAAAATTGAAAAAAAATACATTGGTTTCACAAATGCTAGTGAAAAGTCCTTGTAGTAAATATACAAAATTGTAAATCACTCACCAGTAACTTTATTTTCAAGAGGGGCAATCTGCAAAAAAAAAAAAATATAGTAATATAGCAATATATTTCAACTCCAGTAACTTCCATAAATACTTTAGTAGCATTTCAGTACTAATAAAATCATTTCAAAAGGAAAAAATATCACATTTTGTGAAGTTGGAAAGAGAAGAGGAATTCAAATGTAAAACTTGGTTATTTACGTCTTGACAGTGATCCCTTTGTAAAGCCTTCACTATCTCATTATGTGTCTCAGCAGGCTTACTGTGTAGTAGAGTTTATGTGATAGGTTTTTTAAGCAAGGAGAAAGTTTGAAAATGTATGATTTTTCGTTGGAATATAATCACAAAAAAGTGAGTGGTTCATAATTTATAAATATTTTTCGAATTTGAAAAAAAATCCTAAATGAACATAATTTCAAATCTAAACTTTTAAATTTGAACAAATTACCAATTTTGACCAGAATAATTAAGTAGCAAAATCCTTAATTTTTGTTCCAGAACATCATTTTCAATTTTCAAATTTCAAATAATAATAATAAATACCCAGGATTAACTCAGTAATTAATTCTGTTTAATTATTGATTGAATAACCACTGATTGATTGACACTTGTAGCATATTTAGGAACGCTACATGTAATCAGAATAAGATCTCCAAATATCAAGTAATGAGCCTGCAGTCTGAATTATTGATTGAATAATCGCTGATTGATTGACACTTATAGCATATTTAGGAACGCCACATGTAATTAGAATATGATCTCCAAATGTCAAGCAAAGAGCCTGTATCCCTATACCTTTTATATTTTATTTAGGGTAATGTCCGCGTGATGCACGGAGTTTTTCATAATCTAAATGATTATTTGTTATGAATATTTTCGTAATTAATTTAAATAACTTTTATTTTATGATTATTGTATTCAATATGATCAACATATATGTAATGTATAATAAATGATTACCCTAATTTTCAACAAATCCTAATATTACATTCTCCATGTATGTTTTGGCATAAAAAAATCCAATGATTAAGAGATTAATTTGGGGGAAAAATATTATATTTATGTGCTTTTTCTTCTCATTCAGTTTTGTCTTTTTTTTTTTTTGTTATCTATTCAGTATTGTTTTTTATTCCATTATTTAATTTTTTGTTATTAAGATTTTATATAAGAGTAATGCTATAGAACCAATATTAGAAAGTAAATTAAGAAATCAATAAATAAATGAGTATCCAAAATTGAAAAGATTATCATTCATATATATAAAATTTATTATCCATAACTCTTTATTGGCTCCATTGACTCTTAAGTGAAGATTCTGAGCTTTTCCTTTATATAATCATTATTCTCACTTGCCTCCTTCATAAACAGGAGTAAAATTTGAAACAATTTTTTTTTGACTAAATTTAAAACAATTTGATACTCATTTTATAATATAAGAGATCCAAATAATTTTAATTTTATATAACACTTAAATTCATTTAAGTAATTTGGTATAGAAAGTGCTAAAAAAAGCTAAATAATATTAAAAAAAGTGTCAAATTATGTTTACTATAATAAGCTTAAATTGAAAAGCCAATATAAAAAAATGCTTTTGATATTGGTTTTTAGTATATAAGAAAGAAAATTACATGTAGTTAATTTCTAATCCCTTATTTTTTTCCTAAAATGAACACCAAAATCCAAAACTCTCCATGCGAACTTTGTGACATTTCCAAAGAGAAAAAAAAATCATCTTGTCTCCCTTGATTCTTTTGATATATATAAAGTATGAGCACGTCAAATTATGAATCTCTACAACTTCAAAGTTCAGAACTTAGTGAGTTACAGCCATGATAACAAATATGAAGAGCTAGTTGTAACCATGCATTAGTAGTTTGCCATCTTCAAGGAGAATTTGAATAGATCAAAGAATTTTTTGTCCTCATCAACTTATCATTTTCGGTAAGATAAAAACTCAATGGATTGCGGGACTTACACAAATGCAATTATAAGTTACTTTAGATACCAATTATAAAAAACATTCCTTCTCATAAGAATATTCATGAAGGTACATAGATTGAATATAATGCCTATTGTGAAAGAAATGTGCTAAAGTTGAAGTTGTGAGTTAAAGGAGTATATTTGCCATGAATGATAAGGCAATTCAAAAGGCCTCAGAAGTAGATGAATTTACATAAGCAGAAAGTTGCATTAATAAGCTCCTACCATAAGACCACTTTGATTTCAACTTGCAAGAATAGACACCACAATCGTACACTTTCACGATCATCAACCATTGTAACCAACTATAATACCTACAAAAACAAAATGCTTTTAAATTTGAAATTAAACTGAATTTACAATTTACTTCAAATTGCATTGTCCAACAAATAAAATATTCCAACTACAAAAACATGGCTCTTGTAGATTAAAGATTTAAAATTATGTGAACAATCGTTAACTACAGAGTTGCATGCATCTTTGCTTTGGAATCCAATGGTATATTTGTGTTTTAAGGTAAAACAATATTATATAAGAAAACAAAGCCTATAGCAACAAAAACTCACAAAACACATTGCCACAGCAATTATAATTTTTAAATACTAAAAATTAATATAAGCATATAAACTAATCAAATCAAAGTATAAACTGGACAATGTTAGCAAAAGAAAAAATACATCAACATGCCATTGTCATAACATATCAAAGAAATTGGGAATGATGATCATTTAGATTGATAAATGATATTTGATAATTAATATTAACATGTAATTCAAGAGATAAAATATTTGAAATCATTAATTTTTCTCCTTAAACTATTTAATGAGAAAAGAGCACTTATCAACATACCGGATTGAACAAAATTATACAGTGTACCTGCATTGAGTATTATAGAATGTTCTTTCACAGTAACCATGCCTCCAACTCAACCCGTTTATTTAAACAATAGAATATGATGATTACATATACCAATTATTATTTAAACATATTAGGATGCCTCATATCATACCTCTGTTTCTGTCCAGATTCCTCCTTGGTTGAGCTGCTGCAGCAGCCTTCGAAACAGATCCTACAAAAACAAAGAACAGTAAACAACCAGCATCAGATAGTTCGATAAGTGTAGTTGCACTTCTAACTAAACTCATGACCCGAAGATTAAAAGCACTTACTTTTGCGTGTGCTCTTGTTGATCTTTTCTCATAACTAATTATTAGTTTTGATTCCCATGTTATCTATACCAATGATGTTCAAATCTGTTAAAATATAATTTGGTTAGTCTGAGTTTTGATTAGAGAAATGCTACATGGCCAGCAGAATTTATTAATTTTTGGCTAGCATATAATCAGCACATATTTTGCACGCATACCTTGAATAGTTTACATATTCATTTATCTCATTTTGCACTCATATTTATCATATTTTGCACACATATTTTTTTAAACATTACACCCATATTATATACAATTTGCACCCATATTTTTAGACTTACTATAAATAAATATATCGCTGGTTAGTTATAATAAATTAATTTCGCTGATTATGGAGAATTTCTCATATAAGAATAAGCAACTTAAGTAGAAAGTAATATATTGACGACTTACTTCTTATTAACCTTGAACTGTGACCATCTTCAAGCAACAAATTTGTAGCCTTGTCAAGGGAGATCATTTCTATGGTTGGGTTTTTTATTAAGATTAAGGAAAGAATAAAGTAGGGCTGTAAAAGTAGTGGTTTATGTCTCTGGTAATTCTTTTATTTATAGGAATTTTTTGCTCATTTCAATTCCCCTACCAAAAAATGGCAAGTCACTAAATCAGTTTTAAATAGGGGATCAATTCTATTTAATATTAGATAAACTCATTCAATGGTTTGTATTTCAAATTTAAATTTCCCCATACGAACCTAGGTCATTAAATCAGTTTTGATTAAGGGATCAATTCTATTTAATATTATATAAACAATGATTTGTATTTCAAATTTAGATTTTCCCCATACAAACCTTGCTTTTTTTTATTGTTTGATTGACAAAAAATTTTACCTCATTCATTAACCTGCCAGGATTTTTTTTCATTAAATGACACTTGAAGGACGACAAAAATTAAGGGAGATGACATTTTTAATTTCGGATCAGGCATTAATGGGTTGAATGACCACTCATTGCTATGCACTTGTTAAATATCAATGAACGCCATTTGTCATCAGAATTAGGCCTCCACATGTCACTCGATGAGCCGCACTCTTATACATTTTATATTTTAATAGATTAATAGATAGAAGATAGATATTTTAATAGATAGATATTCTACTGGGATAATGGTCAAATTAGTTCTTGAAAGATGAGCCTATAATCAAATTTGCCTCTGAAATATTTTATCATCAAATTAGTTCATAAAAGATTAAAAATTAATCATATTCGTTTTTCTACAACTTCATTAACCGTTTTTGTTAGTAATTGACCATATGAAACTTTAATAACATCCTAAAAATAATGTCGTCTTGATTATAAGGATAATTCTTCAATTTGTACATTTACGGTTATCATATAAAATAATATTATTTTTTTTAAACAATTCTTATTCATCAACACAATGTTTTTTTTTTAGGGTGGAGATATGTCAATTATGAAAAAAAATTGTTAATGGAGTGACAAAAAGACAAACAATAATGTTCTTTCTTTGTGGGAGACTTCATGTGAACATTACGTTGAGAACGATTAGATGATTTATTTAAACATATTTTGTCAAATATATTAACTCGTCCAACAATTCATAATATAATCTTCACGTGAGTATTTTTTTTTTTTCATTATTGCTTATATGTATTTCAACTTGAATAAAAATTTAAATTTGGATCCAAATTAATTTAAATTTAGTCCCTTGAGTAAATTCCATAACTTATTTTAGTGTTTGGCCAACTATATGTTGTGTCACTCTAATGATTTATTGGCCAGAAATAAAATTTACAAAATTTATATTAGAGACTAAATAGTTAATAATTTTAAATGGATAATGCTATTTGAACAAGTGGTTTTGGCCAACCAAGTGCAACCAAGTGATTTATTTCTATACTAAACAGAATATTATTTCGGTGTCAAATAGTATAAAAAAGTGCACCTAAATAAAGTTCTATTTGACACCCAAATTGTCTTTTATTTAGCATAGAAATAAATCACTTGATTGCACTTGGTTGGCCAAAACCACTTGTTCACGTAGAATTATTGTTTTTAAATCTTCAAAAAGTCAAAGCTAAAATACCTTTTTAATTTTAGAACCAAATTAAACCCTTTACTCCTACTAAGATGGTGTTAATTTCGAAATTTGCTGGTGATCTCTTAGTAAGTGTGAGCTACATTCTAAGTGGGAAAAATCATCTGGCCATAGTGATGAAAGCAAAAGCATTAAACAAAGCTACCCCAATGGACTGCAGCAAGGTGACAAGGGAGATTAATGAGGAGCTTACAAGAAAAGTTACAAACGAGGAGATCAAGGAAGCAGCGTTCAGTTTGGGGAGCCTCAAAGCACCAGGGTCAGATGGGTTGAATGGTTTGTTCTTCCAAAATCATTGGGAGGTAATTAAAGATGAGACTTGTGCAACTATTAAAGAAATTTTTGAAGAGAAAAAGATCCCAAAACAGTGGTGCTCATTCCGAAGTCAAAGAATGCTGAAAGTTTAAGTCAATTAAGGCCCATTAGCTGCTGTAATTTTCTATATAAAATTGTCACCAGAATTATAGTGTTGAGGCTTAAAAAACATTTACATAATCTGATCTCGCTTATCCAAAGTGCTTTCGTAGGAAACAGGATGATTCAAGATAATATCTTCATAATTCAAGAAGCTTTTCACAACATAAACAAGAAAGGAAGATCAGCTACAAACAATCTAGCTATCAAGATGGACATGAATAAGGCCTATGACCGATTGGAGTGGGACTTTTTGAAAGAGGTGTTGGAAGCTTTTGGATTTGATAGGGGTTGGATCCAGCTAGTTATGGAGTGTGTGGAGAGTGTGTCATACAAATTTAAAGTCAACGGGAAGCTTTCCAAGAGTATCATTCCTCAAAGAGGGTTGAGACAAGGAGATCCCTTGTCTCCATACCTCTTCATTTTGGCAGTAGAGGCGTTCACTGCTCTAATGGAAGAAGCTCAGATGGAGGGGAGAATTACAGGGGTCAAGTTGGCACCAACAGCACCAACAATAACCCATTTGCTCTTTGCAGATGACTGCATTATTCTGGCCGATGCTAATGAGGAAGAAGTTTATCAAATAATCTCGGTTCTTAATGAGTACACAACGACTTCAGGTCAAAGGATCAACAAGGACAAGTCAGGCATCGTCTTTGGAAATCTAACTCCGATTCAGACAAGAGTCAACATAGAAGATATTCTGGGAATTTCAGCGTGGGATAACTTAAGGAAATATCTGGGGCTGCCAGCGCGCTGGGGGAGGGCTAAAAATGAAGCTTTAGCGTGGATTGAAGAGAGGATCATGGCTAAGATGGATGGATGGAAGGAAAAGCTGCTTTCCCAAGGGGGTAAGGAGGTTCTGCTCAAAGTTGTGGTCCAAGTTATTCCCTCTTTTGCCATGAATGTGGTTAAATTTCCAAGGAATTTTTGCAAGAGAATCAGCGCAAAGATGGCTAAATTTTGGTGGTCCAATTTAGACAAAGGCAAGGGGGTACACTGGGAAAGCTGGAGCAAGATGTACAGCAGCAAGGATGGAGGGGGATTAGGATTCAGGGATATGGAATGCCAGAACACTGCATATTTAGCTAAACAGGCTTGGAGAATTTTGGCTAATCTGGAAGCGTTTTGGGTTAGGACTTTGAAAGCGATATACTTTGAGAATTCAGATTTTTTTGAAGTAAAGGATAAACCTGGTTCTTCTTTGGCCTGGAAAAATATTCTACACGGGAGAGATTTTTTTAGGCGCAATGGCATGTGGAGCATTGGTATGGGAACTAAAGTTAACATTTGGGAGGACAAATGGATCATAAACAGAGGCAGAGTTCAAGCAGCAAGAAATAATTCAATAAGTAAGGTTCAAGAGCTTATCGAGGTAGGGCAGGGATGGAAAGAAGACAAAGTTAGAAATATGTTCCCTAGAGATATAGCTGAGCACATCTTGAGGACTCCAATTAGCTTGTTACCAAGGGAGGATAGAATTGTTTGGCCTTTCAGGAAAGATGGGAAATACTCGGTGAAGACAGGGTATCACGTAGCAAAATCAGAAAGCAAGTTGCAAGAGGGAGCAGCATCTTCATCGCGAGAGGATAGAAAGGAGCTTTGGAAAGAAATATGGAGTATGAAGGTGCCTACTAAGATCAGAATCTTCATGTGGAGAGCAACAAGTGACATTTTACCAACAAGAGTGAACTTATGTAAAAAAAAGATTCTCAAGGATCAAAATTGTGGTCTCTGCAATACAGAAAAGGAATCTACTGAACATGCCTTATTGCTCTGTCCGTGGACCAAGGCGGCATGGTTTGGGGCTCAATGCCAACGCACACCAACAATTAATAATGTAACATATTTTAGAAGCTGGTTTTTGGATAGATGCAGGGAAAACAGATTGCAAGGAAAGGAAGAAGCAGATACAATGCTAGCAAGGATTGGCTTTCTTTGTTGGGAAATCTGGAAGGAAAGGAACTATGCAATTTTTCATCACACAAAGACAGACCCAGCAACAGTTATCATCAAAGCAAGAACCATGGAAGAGAACTTTCTAACAGCTAATTTTCAGAACAATAACCAGAATCAGACCCAATCTATCACAAGAATTAATAGGAGGAGGATTACCTGGAGACCACCACCGAGAAACTGGACCAAGATTAATACGGATGCAGCCTTCAAGAAAAGCTCGGCTCTGGGTGCCATCTCTGCCATTGTTAGGGATGATTCTGGCAAGCTGCTTACTGGCACCGCAACAACAATCAACTCAGCTTCAGCCCTATCAGCAGAAGCAGAAGCAATTAGAGCAGGGATTATTGTGGCGAAGAACTTAAATTTGGAAAGAATAATAATTGAGCCTGACAATTTACTTTTAATTCAAGCCATAAAATCAAAATCGACGATAGCAGAAGTTGATGCAATTATCCAGGACATTCGAAGGCTGTCTGCGGAGATTTCTATGTGTGGGTTTACATGGATGCCAAGGGAGGGGAACCGAGTTGCAGACTTGGTGGCGGGCATGGCAGTAAATGGTAACCTGTGTCCGAATTGGACGATGGATATTCCAATTCAAGTGATGCAGGGTCTTTTCCTGGAGCTGCAGAGAGAACAAAGGCAATCTTACTTCAACCCAGTCTCTAATCGAAATTGAAGATTTGGGAGCTTGAATTAATATCTTACTAGCGATGAAGATGGAATACGTGGATGAGTCGTCGATTTCTACTTTGATGCTCAGGTGGGATCTATCTCAGGAGTTATGTATCTGAGCTACCCACTTTTGTTGGGGTTGGTAGCAATTGATACGTGATTCCTAGCTGAGACAAGATGGGAGTATCGTGTAGTAGGAGGGGACTCAGGGCAGATTGGGGTTGGGGTAGATTTAGGTGTTCTCTCTTGTAGGGCCTATGGCCCAGACCAAAAAAAAAAAAAAAAAAAAAAAAGAAAAGCTACCCCAATGGACTTAACAATGACTCCCTATGATTTCCTCAAACCACGGGTTATTGGAAGCATGACTAACAAGCTTGCTTCCACAAAAGGCTATGATACCAACTATGTTTTTGATGGTGACAAGAAATTCAGGCTAGCAGCAATAGTGAAGGTTAACAAATCAGGGAATATGCCCATTGTTTCTTTTCTCTCCGCTTTGGTCGAATTATACTGAACTATTAAAAAAGAATCAGGATGGGTGTTTGAATTTTACACAAATGCCCACGGTTTGTAGTTTTATACTGGGATCTACATTAGTGATGTTAAGGGTAAAGGTGAACTTGTGTATTAATCTAATCCTAGATTATGTTTGGAGAGTCAATGAATCACCCTAATTTACCTTCAACAATTGCGATCTCCTGAAAAGCCTTACAAGCATTGTATGTTCTTCAAATTTTCCATAAGTTAGATGCACCATGTTAAAATTTAGTACATCATGCACTAAAAGTAATTAATTGAACAATATAAATTTGAACTATAAAAAAAGTAACATTTATCATAGTTCAAATTTATTCGATCGAATTACCTTAGTGTGTGGTAAACTGAGTTTAATATAATACATAATAAGTTACTGTAACAAGACTCCAGATTTTATCTATATTTCTTGGGGTTCATTGCAATGGAAAATAAGAATAGTTGTTACTGTCACAATTTATGCAATTTATAACCCTTCAATACCTGCTTTTCCTATCTTATTCCTAAGGTTTCATTTATGTATTTTAGAAATTTTGTTTAATTAGTCTCTCAAATCTTCTATGAAGGTTCAACTTTAATTATTGAATTCAATTTTATAACTTTTTTTAATAGTGAATACCCAACTCGCCTCATTAAATTACTCCCGAAAAACTATGAAACCCTTAATAGCAAAAACATCCTTTCCAAACTTTGTGATTAAATTTGAACCACGATTGAGCCCAAAGACCTGAATTCTACAATATCATTGAAAAAATCCGTGGACGTTTGGCCAATTGGAAGGTCAACACTCTGAACAGATACGAAAGATTATGTCCCTTAATTATGACGTCTCTTCATTGCTAATTTACCATATATATGCAGGTTCCCACTTTCTTGGTTGGGTTTGCAACAATATTTTCCTTGATGACTTGTTAGTTCTTGTGGAAAGGTTAGAGAGACGGACAATCCCTTTCCTTGGTTAATTGGAAAATCATTACTACGCATATGAGGTTTAGTGATTTGGGAGTCCGAGATCCCCATTGCGCAAAACTGACTCTCTAGACAAACTTATTTGGCAGTTATTTGATTGTGATGACAAACCTTGGGCCAAGATTTTAACAACTAAGTATATGAATAAAGACAACAATTCAGGCTTCTCTCTCGCAGAATTCTTCAAGAATTTGAAGAAGCATTTACAAAACTTCCCGAGTTCTTATGGGGGCTACACTTGGAGCATATGTCCGTTATCTTAGCCCTTTTGGTTTGCTAAATGGCGGAAAAAAAGGAAGGTTAGCTAAGGATGTAGTCTATGCCCTCATCTCCGATTCAGACAAGTGCATTAAAGATATTTGGAACAATGGAACTTGGGATTTGCATCATCTCTACTCTTCAATTCCTCATGAAACTTGGATAGATCTCCTATCCTACAGCTAATATCTTCAAGTCGGTGAGAAGACTAGTTGGTTTTGGAAGAATTCTTCCGGTATCTACTGGACTAGTAGTGGTTATGCTTACCTTGGGATGAGACTTTTGGGTTGGGACGATCGCGAGAACTTACTTTGAATTTGGTGTCTTGGGATTTCAGAGAAATATAACCTTTTAATTTGGCTCTCTCTACTCAAGTTGTTCTTCCCGTTGTTGTTCTTCAATTTCACATAAGACTTGCTACTTCCAACCTTTGTCAGCGTTGCCATCGTGCTCTAGAGACTATCCTCCACTGTCTCAACTCTAAAGGATTGTCCAAAAGCTGGGGGAATTTGGGATCATTTATCTTTTGGAAATATTTCCTATCTAAACATGCTACATTGGATTCCAATTAAACTCCTTTCTTTTCTTTGTTGCTATTTTGTGAATTTGACGTGCTAGAAACAACGACATCTTTAATAGTGAGGAGATATGATCCTTTGTTAAAGTGGTTAATCTCATTTTTAACACCTCTAGAGAACTTTTTTTTTCTCTTCAAATTTCCTTGATTCCTCATGTGTTGTCTTTCTCTTCGATATCTTCTTCTTCCAATACGGTTAAATAGAACACTGATGCGAGCTTTTTGGAGAGCATAGGAAGGATCAATTTTGTCTACCTTTTTTGTAACTCGTCTGCCATTATGATTAAGGGCTGCATTGACATTCTTCCTTTGATGGGAATTCTCAACTGTGAATTGTTCGATATATAGAGAGGTCTTGTGTTTAGCTTGAAAATGCGATCTTAAAGAGGCTGTGGAAGAGACATATTACTTGAAAGCATATATCTTAATTCGGAAGAGGAAGTATAACCACCTTAGTAAGGAACATGATTTAATTCAAAAAATTCGGAAACTCATGAATTTAAACTCGTCTATTGAGATCAACCTCATCCAAAGAACAACTAATGCATCATCTGACTTCATGGCTAAATTTGCAGCCTCGATGGTAGGGAGTATGTTGAATGACTTTCGCCTTGAGAGAACCTTAGCGTTATTTTAAATAGTGATTTGAAAGTGGCTTATTAAGCCTTGTTTTCTCTTGATAGACACAAAAAAAAAACGTCAGTTTTAATTTTTTTTATTTGTAGATTTGTTAATATTTTAAATATTTGTCTTTAATATTTTTTAAAAGTTTTAAAAATACCTATAAATTTCAATTTGTTTCAATTTTATCCTTTAAATTTTTTATTTGTACCAATTTTATCATTATGACTAATTTTTTTATAGTCAACGTATGAGTAACATTTTTCTTTTTAATTTTACCCTTATCATCATCACATTCCCTCCTCCTCTCTCTTCGTCTTCTCCCTCTTCCTCTTCCTCTTCCTCCCCACCCAATGTATCACCCACCACCCCAAACTACTATATCATCTAACATCAATAGCGCCCCTCTCCTCCAAAGTCCTCCCCAACCCAATGTATCACTCACCCACCCCTAAACCACTTTATCATCAACATCAACGCCCCCCTCTTTCTTCCCAAGTCCCAAGTAGCATGTTGTCTCTAACCATAGCAACAAAATCATTATCATTATTTCCTTGCTTTGAATTCGTAAACTTGACATTTTTCGACCTAGGTGAAAAAGAAAACAATGTTTTTCCTTAATTTTTTCTCCTCATAAGGGAAATGCCTCAAATTCTGTAATTTTATGGTTTGTGATTTTATTGTCTCCATAATGACTAACAAAGCCATGATCTAAGTCTCAAAAGAAAACAATCAAAATCCATAATAAAACAAACAAAAAAAAAAAACAAATAACAAAAAAATCAGACAATGCATCTTGATATTACATTCTGGACATCCCTCCTCTGCCGATGTACTCACCAAGCCCCTGCATTTTAAAGAGAAGATGATAATGTGATGACCACGATGAAAATTGGTACAGTGGTGAGTTTCGTGGGTGCCCATAGCAATGGTAATTGGTGAGTTGAGGTGAAGAGTGGAGTGGAGGTGGGGGTTGTCGATCCAATGTGACGATGTGAGTTAAACAAGAAGGGTAAAATTGGAAAGAAAAAATTGATTAAAAATTGACCATAAAAAAATTAGTCATAAGAATAAAATTGATATAAAGAAACAATAGTCTTAGGTAACCAATAAAAATTCAGCAAATATCAGCCAACAATTTAAGTTGGATGTTTTATTTTCTTAGGTTTCGGATGTTCTGTTTCTCAAAAAATACAAAGTAGTTTCAAATGTTCTATTTCTAAAAAAATTATGGACGTTCTATAAACAATGGTTATGAATGTTTTATTTTTCATAACCAACAAATCAGTCAATAAAAATAATAAAATATCCGTAACTATTGTTTATAACACGTCCATAATGAAAGCCCGTGAAATATATGTAGTTTTTTTTTAAATAGAATATCCGAATTTTAAAGCAACCAATAATAGAAATAGAACATCCGAAACCTAAAGAAATAAAACATTCAATTTATATTGTTAGTTAATGTTGGTTAAATTTTTATTGGTTACCTAATAATATTGAAATAAAATATTTAAGAGATAAAATTAAAATAAATTTATTTTTTATTTTATTTTTAAAGCAGGAAGAAGAAGTAAAAAACAGCAGAAGTGCAGAACACAAGACAAAGTTCGCGAACAGTTATCCTTCATTCCGATTTGTTACGTATCAGGGAGGCATCATCAGGCATATACCAACAAACACAATAAGCCATAAAAATCGAAACACCGCCACCACCGTGGATCCAATCTTGCCGGAGGAAAAAAAAAGCGGTGGTGGCGCCCTTCACCGTGGTAACCGTCAAAGCCTTATAACCTAACAACCTATTAATTAAGCTAAGGATCCTTCTAGAGTTCTGAGTACTTGACTATTGGTGTTGCCTCGTTTGTGGGGCGCGCGCATCGTAGCGGAGATGTGGGTGTTTTACCTGATCTCGCTGCCTCTAACGACGGGTATGGTGCTCATGACTCTGAGATACTTTGCTGGGCCCCACGTCCCTCGCTACGTCCTCTTCACCGTCGGATACACCTGGTTCTGCTCCCTCTCCATCATCATCCTCGTCCCCGCCGATATTTGGGATGTAAGTGTCAAACCCTTCTCTTCTTCTTCTTCTTGTTCCGATTTCAATCAACGATCTGCTTTCGTTTCTGTGCGTTTTTTATATGCTTGTTCATCGATTGCACTGTGGGATTCTGCAACTGTGTTGAGCTGGATTGCTTAATTGCTAGTTATGTTTGATTAGGGAATGAGATGAGAGTTTAAGGGAGTCCAATGGATCTTTAACTAGTAGTTATTAATTGTTCCACTCATTGTTTCGATAAACCTTGATTCCCACCCAAACCTCCTCTGATTGGTAGGAAGAGATGAATGTAATGTATTCTATCACTAGCCATTTCGTTTGATCATAATTTTGACATTCTAAACTATATGTGTAATGAAAATCACGTCTATAAAGAAGTTTACGTTCACGCCCCTCATGCAAGAGCCTCATTTAATCTGTGTGATTCTTTTGCATAAGTTTATTTTATTTATTATTATTTTTTAAATTCTTTTTGCTTCTCCTATGATGAAATTCTTTTTCGTTTGGGTTTAACAATGATCGAATTTTAGACCTTTCGGTTATAGATATTCTGATATTACGTTATGAAATGTTTGAAGAAAGTTTTAGTTGACAGTAGGAGGTAGGAGGAAAATGAATGGTTAGATCTCTAACAATAAGCATATTAAACTCACTTATACTCCATTTCACTGTAGCCTATAGCTTCTACAATGGATCCGAACGCAGCCCGCTGCGTGCTGGGGTGTTGTTTGTTTGGGCGAATAAGGTTCAGGGACAAATTTTTTGGAATGAGAGATTAAATTGCTTTAAAACTGATGAAACAAATGCATGGATTAGATTGCTGTTTAAGGTAATTCCTAGATGCTAGTAAAGGTTTATGAAAGCAAATGTGTAAATGTGTACTAGTATCCAAACAAATGTTTCTGCCTTAGGTAGTCTTAACTTTTGGAAATTAATTGGTCATGAAGATGTTCTTGATATCGAGAGTTTAAGTTAGATGCTGGAAGAAAGATTTACAAGCATGAGCGCAGAGCACTTTGCTTTAAGAATTGTACTGAGTGATGAAAATCTTTTGATATCAAGATTTTTGGGGACAAGGCAGCTGTGTGACTTTTTATTTTTTAGTTTAGCTTGCGTCAATTAAATCAAGGTTGTCGTTCAGGAATCATGGAAATTTTGCTACAATCTACTTCAACTAAATACTTCTTGAGCTACTAAAGAAACTATTCTCCCCTTCCTCCTTAAATGGAAGACTTTTGGAACTATACATTATTGGAAGATGAAGAGTAGTTTGGTTAATCGATCATTATGTATCGTATTGAGGATATTTTGTCCTCCATGCCCTTTTAATATCCTTCTTTTGATAATAATATTTTTCATCTTTTATCAAAAAAGAAAGAAAATAAAGTACTGGGGTCAATTGAAGAACTATGTGCATTGTTTTCTTTATATAATGTTGTTTGTATTACACATGCAGACAATGTCATCTCACCATACAAACAGAGGCATTTCTTTCTTCTGGAGCTGGTCATATTGGAGTACGTTTTTGCTCACTTGGTATGCTTAGTGTAAAGATTTTATCATTATATGTTTGCATCACTTTCACATAAACACCAAAGTTTTGTAATTGTTTTTTGTTTATCATATGACTGTTTCTCTCTCATTGCTTAACAGAACAATCTTCCGGAACTTGTTGAGTCAGTTGTCTATGCACTTTGTCATGTGTCCGATATTTGATTAAATCAAGTCAAAGTAACTAGTTAATGAATGTATATAACCTTCATAGGCACTCGTGATTAGATTAATGTTATTTTTTCTTCTGGTTGGAAACTTGACACTAGCAATAGTTATCTCTTGGTATCACTTCTACTAATTTCCTAATGTATGGCACAGTGCATGCTGCCTTTTTTCCCATTACAGATCATACTCTGAACTTTTCCAGAAGAAATAATGAACTGCACAACATGATTTAGTTATTATTTATAATAATAAATTGTAAGCGATTGTCTATGTCACCAAAATGCCATTTGCTATGTGTTTCCTCTTTTCATATGCTTGCCTCTGTACTAAGCATGTTTATTTCAAGGAATTATTTAAGTAAAATTTACATATTAGAGATGCAAATTTCCTCATTTTAAATTATTTATCCTAAGCAGGGCTGTGGTGCCCCTTATTCAGGGTTTTGAAGATGCTGGGGATTTCACTGTATCCGAAAGATTGAAGACTAGTGTACATGTTAATTTGCTCTTTTATCTAATTGTGGGATCCATTGGCCTGTTTGGACTTATTCTTCTCATTATGATGCACAAGACCTGGTTGGTTCTCTTTTTTATCCTTTAATCCTTTCTTAAAACTTTTTTCACATGTAGATTTTAGTTGGTTGTAGTATGATGTTCACCCTAAGCTAGTAATACTGTCTTCTATTTTTTTTTTATTATTAATATTCTCGTACTTTGACGGATGACTTTATATGGTTTCCTTGAAGATGTGCATAAAAATGAAAGGCCTATTTGGTTTTTGTTTTCATTTTATTGTTAGTAGTCTTAGGATTTTATGAAGGAAAAAGTGGAAATTATGAAAACACTATAAATCCTGTTTCCTATTTTTGTTTTTGTTTTGAATATTTATTACCTTCACGAGATTTCTATTTGGTTGACACTTGATACTTTGGTGTAAACAGGAAAGGAGGTCTTTTGGGGTTTGCCATGGCTTGCTCAAATACTTTTGGACTTGTTACTGGTGCATTTCTTCTTGGTTTTGGTTTAAGTGAAATTCCTAAAACCATTTGGATAAATGCTGACTGGACCACCCGCCAAAAAGTTCTTTCTCACAAAATTGCCAAAATGGCTGTCAAACTTGATGATGCTCACCAAGAACTTTCAAATGCTATTGTTGTAAGTGGTTAGATCAAGTTCTTAAGAAGTTTTATTATATAAATTTACAATTTTAAAAGGCATCAGTATAAATGGATTTATAGAAAATTTTGTTTTCTGATACAGCCAATGTAGTCATTTGGTCAATTTAGCTGACCCACTTTGTTAGCTTTCCCTAATGTTTGGTACTTGCACCCAAGTTCAGATGAACTTTTCTTGTTTGAGTTGTTTCTTAAATATATTTTTCTTTTTTAAGAAAAAAACTGATTGTTGAACCGTTCCTACTAGTTGGGCGCACCAGCTTGATTTATTCAAGCTATTGGTACATTGGACATATACTAATTCTTAAACTTATATTCAAAGTTGGAATAATTCATGGAGCTGATTCATGTTTTCTGTTTAGTATCTGTTGTCTTGGTTCTTCCCTTCTCCTTCTTAGCAAGAGCAGAAAATAGATTGTTTGTGACCTGTTGGAAGACTTCTAAAGGGGTTGTTGATTCCAATTTATAACCAGGTAACTTCATAAGTTGTTGGAGAAAACACCTTACTACAAGTAAAGATATTTAAGTATTTGGAGTATATTATACAATGGAGAAATCAAGGAGGATGCAAAACATAGGATTCAAGCAGGTTGGTCAAAGTGGTAGAGTAATCTGATTTTATATGTGACAAAAAAGTACCTTTAAAACTTAAGAGTAATCCCACTGCCATTAGACCGGCTTTGTTATATGGAATGGAGTGTTGGACGACAAAAGTGGGCATGAGCATAGTGTGGCAAAGATGAGGATGCTTAGATAGTTGGGCAGCTAAACACGCATGGACAAAATATGAAACGAGGATATAAAAGAGAAAGTTGGAGTATCACCTAATGTTAAAAAGTTAGTACAATCTTGTCTCAAATGGTGAGAAAATTTGCAGACCATAAAGGTAAGAGGGTGAATTAGATGGACGATAGATAGATGGTGAAAGGTAGAGGAAGACCTAAGAAAACCATATGCGAAGTGGTTAACGGAGATCTATGTCTAAACGGTCTTAATGTAAAAATGATACATGATAGGGTATAATGGTGTCGTTTGGTTCATATAGCTGACTCCACTTAGTAGGATAAGCCTTTGTTGTAACTTGTCAGTAGTATATTGGTGGCGTTCTGGTGTCTCCTATATTAACTATGTAATATTGCAGTTGACTAAGTTTTCTGGACATGGAACATCTCATGTATAAATTGTTATCATTATTTTTTACTTGTTTGTATGAGTAAAGGAGGATGTAATATACTGATAGATTTTCAGACAAAAGTGCATCCTTAATCCTGCACTCTTAATCCGTGAAATTTTTTTGTGGAGCTTGATGGTTTATTACCTTATTTCTTTAGGTTGCTCAAGCAACATCGAAGCAAATGTCCAAGCGTGATCCTTTGTGGCTGTATATGAATGTCATTGATGAAATGATTGCTCAAATGGTAATGAGATTGCATAATTTGACTATGGATTTATTTCTTGGTTATACAAGTTTTAACATTAAGAATTTCAGTTTCGGGAAGACCCCTCCTTCAAACCACAAGGTGGTCAATTAGGGGAAAATGATATGGATTATGATACAGATCAGAAGTCAATGGCGGCATTAAGGCGTCATCTTCGGAGTGCTTCTGAGGAGTATCAAAGATATAAAAGGTAAGAAGATGACCAATCCAGTCTCCTGTTGGTGTAATTTGCTTTTGAGGTTGTTGTGGATTCTGGTGTCTAATACAACAGCAGTTAGTGTAGATCAATTTATATTCTTAGAATGAGGGTAAACACTCATCATATCGCTTCATTAGGCCTTTCTCATTTAAAATAAATCAATCTGATAATTTCTCTGGTTAATTTTGGCTATTAATTTCAATACTTTGCCTATTTCATAGCTTCTAAGAGAATGCGACCTTGTAAAACATGACTTTTTTTATGCTATCCTATGGTGAAGTGTATTCTTTCTAGCTTATTATAGAATTAGAATAATTGATTTATGTCTGGTGGGAGTGGATATGCTGGCTTCTTGATTATTTAGTAGTAGCTCTTTTTCACATCCTTGCAACTAAGTTCGATTAAAATTTTCCTTTGGAAATAGCCAAATTTTATTTAATGATGTTGCTCATGCAGTGAGTATGTGACTTATGTACTGGAAGCCCTTGAATTGGAAGATACAATACAGAATTATGAACGCCGCAACTCAACTGGATGGTTCGTTTCAAATTTTGTTTTGCCACTTTTTGGTCTTATAATGTTACATGTCCAGATGACTCAAAACAATTTATGCTTTAATTTCAGGGAATATAATTCAAGCATTAGACCTGCTCGGACTGGCAAGTTGGGATCCCTATTGGATACTTTAGGTAATTATAAGAATCATTATTAGCCGCCTGCTTCTTCCTAACTTCATGGAATCTTCCTTTGCTGCATCATCAGTAGTAGCAACCATTTTTAATTGGTTAAAAATATGCTTTTTATATGTTTAGGCAAGTTTGAGTTTCATTTCCATATCAGTCCCTATACATGGAGTTGAATCCTCTTGTTTATCCACAAGCCAATCAACTTCATTTATGGCATTAGGTTGTGGGCTTCTTTAGTTGACTCTCTATGATTTTAGGAACTTCTTTACAAATAATTGCATGTGTGGGGACTGATTTTAAAGAGAAATGCTAGGTGTACAAGTATTTTTGCCAACCAAGTTCAACAAAGTTGGTCCCACCCTACCAAAACCACTCAAATTAGTTGAAGAAGGAAGAAGAAGAAAGAGAAAGAGGAGGAGGAGGAGACACATAAGAAAAAATGACGACTTTGTTAGACTTGGCTACAAAAATGATTTGTTCATTTAGCATTTCTCGATTTTAAAATCTTGTCATGTAGGTAATAGTTTCGTATAATTCCAGGAAAAACTCTACATCTCTTTGGATGAATATGTAATCTTTTTGGATTTGATTTCTTATTACTCTTTGCAGAATTTTTCTGGCGATGTATTCTGAGGAAACAAGTTGCAAAATGCCTGGCTGTTATCCTTGGTACCATGTCTGTTGCCATTCTTTTCGCAGAGGCAACTCTTCTTCCCAGTGTTGATCTATCACTTTTCTCCATTCTTATAAAATCTGTTGGAGGACAGGAGGTGTTTGTGCAGGTAGACCAAGTTTGTCTTAAATTTTTGGTTTTCTCTAATTTGAACATTAAGATGTTATACAATTTTTTTTTTTTAAACCTAATGAAAAGAAACATTTTAGTGAAGATTTAAGCCATACATGTATAAGTATTACCTAATTCATACTTTGAAGCAGAAAATAACTCATTGAATAATTTATAGTTTGAATGTATCTACTTTTGGAACCATACCCCTAGAACTAACAGCAACAAATCTTGACTTCGGGAAGAGCTGCATTTACTAAATAAAGAATACATGCATGCTCTTCTTGTTGCTTTGATGATTTATGATAGTTTGTTCTATCACATGACCCTTATGTGCCGGAGTCTCTATAACATTTTAATGAAATCTGAAGTCTATTATTTCTCCTTTCTCTGCCTATTTATCTTCTCTCTCTCTCTCTCCATTAAACAAAAAATCATCCCTTTATTTTATAGTTGTATCTAATGCCAACAATTTGGTTTTGGAGTTTCACACATGTCAAGGAGGCTTTTCAATTGCTCCTTAGTTAGATTTCATTTCCCATTTTATAGCATAAAATATACTCATTCAGGATAACTTTCTAAAAGTTGAACACAGCCAAGTGACGTGAGGGGTATATTCCGCCCCACCGATGCTGATTCTTCAATCTCTTACATCCCTTTTGTTTCAACTCTCATGCAACCCTTGCCAATGTGCATCCTCCTCAAATTGCTATGATTATTTATATGTTTGAAGAGTTTCAGGGGCAGCATACAGGAGTGGCTGTTCCACTTTTATATGAACAAGTCCAAACATAGCATATATGATCATCATCTTGTACCTTGTGAATTAGTATAGAAAAGGGTGACCATGAAACAACTACTCTCTCAGATGAAAAATGAAAGACATGTTGTATGGTCTTAATTAAGACTCGCTACTTAGGAGTAAATATGATCATCTGAAAGATATTTTTAATGTCCAAAATGGCAATAAGTTATAGTTCTATCATATTAATTGGAAGCCTTAAAATATAAAAATAGAGACGTGAATTGTGAAATCATATGTAGTGTGATTAATATCCAAAAATAAAAAATGCATTGTACCTCCTCTCAAGCTGCTAGCATTATTTAAATGAAGGCAGACTCATTTTCTAATCTCATTATAATCTTCTATAGCCTATGGTGGCATCACAAAAAAGGTCATCGCAACTGCTTAAATGTTTACTTTTATTGTCCCTTGTACTGTCAGATGTTAGTTTATTTGTAAATTGTAATAATTTGAATCTCATGTTATTTAATATTTGTGGTGACTCTTTGATCTTCAAAAGGTTACATAACATTGTATCTTCAATTTCTTCCTTAGGTGTTTGCTTTCATTCCTCTCATGTACATGTGTGTCTGTACATATTATTCCTTGTTCAAAATTGGAATGTTGATGTTCTACTCATTGACACCTGGACAGACCAGCTCGGTTAACTTGCTAATGATATGCTCGTAAGTATTATTTATTGATTTACATTACTACTCCCACTACCTCATATGCATGTTACTTGTTGCCTTAGTTATGAGATGGATAACAGTTTTCTGTCGTTACTTCTCCCAGGATGGTG
>JASCZI010000493.1:26463-39209 GCA_036250425.1 Stylosanthes scabra | reverse complement strand
CCATCAATCTCTTGACTAATCAAACAAGCAAGAAGGATAATGCACACATCATGATTCTAATCTTTAACAATCAACAAGATTCTTGGAAAGAATTAATATGTCACATTTTCAATCTCAAGAAACCTCATCAAATCATCAAAGATCCTAAAGCATACAACATCACATGTTCATCTCTAAGATAGTAATGTCCTATGGAATGATTCTTGAATATGTTTGAATGCCTATTTTCTCAAATGCAACAATTCAAAACATGAAAGATCCAATTATGCATCAAATCTTTAAAGATCATACAATTAATGACAAAGAATCAAATCAATCATCTATGTTACAAAATTTCAGATTCATATAATGGCACACATCATCAATTCATCATCTCTAATGCAAAGAAAACATGTGAAAGATCATTCTTGAACTAGTTTATGCTACCAAATCAATGCAAGACCAAATTAAATGTCACTTATTCAATCAAACATCAACAAGAAACGCATAAAACATCATATAATATGTTTAATCTCATGATCTAGAATAGAAATTAAACTAAAAGTAAGAGAATGTTATACCTCTCGGTTATCCACCCTCTTTGATTCATGAACAAGAAAGATCCAATTAGTTTGACAGACTTCAAAATGTAGAATAATTTAATGGGTTATTCCATTAATTTGCCATAGAATAGAGCTCATCCTCCTCAATCTTTAAAGGTTTTTAGCCACTCATGATTATAAATGACTCAAAGAAAGTGTTGAAGTTGGTTCTTGAACTCATAAAACTATGAATCTTGAATGTATGAATGTTATGAAGATGGTTCTTGAATAATGAACATTCAAAGAACTTCAAAGAAAGATGAACAAAGTAGAGAGAAAAGAGAGAAAGGATTCTGGAAAATTGCAAGTGACTTTATTGAAATTCAAAAGTTACAAAAATTGAGAGAAAATAAAAATGGGATCAAATCTAAGTGCTAGAAAAATTGCTAGAAAATGTAGAATGAAATTCCAGAATCAAAAGTGTGTAATGATGTCCTTTGTACCTAAAAATTCCACCTATTTATAGTTTACAAGACTTAGATGAAATACAAATTAATCCCAAATGAAATTAAATGTAATTTGGACCTAGTCAACACTGAAAAACTAGGCCTAGGCGTGGTGAGTGGTGAAAGCCCACGCCTAGGCGTTTCTGCCTAAGTTCCAGGTTTGGTCCACTCACGCCTAGGCATTGGTGCTGGCGCCTAGGCATGGCTCGTCATGATGCTGCTCCTTTGCTTTGCTGCTTTGTCACGCCTAGACGTTGCACTGGGCACTTAGGCGTGGGTGCTGAGATGCTAGGTTGGACTTAAGCTTGACATGGTCACGCCTAGGCGTTTTGGGAGCACGCCTAGGCGTTGAGGTCTTGGTGCAGACTCATCTTCCTAGTTGCTTCATCCACGCCTAGGCGTTGAGCATCATGCCTAGGCGTTGGGTGTTGGATGAGGTAACTTGATCCTTGTGGCTCGGCCACGCCTAGGCGTGGGTAGTGGCGCCTAGGCGTGAGCACTCTGTACTTGACACTATAGCTCTGTTTTCCCCTGTAGCTCTGTTTTTCTCTTTTCTTGCTTTTCAAGCTTCCTTTTGCTCTTTTTCCTATAAAACATTAACAAAATACTCAAAGTATCTAAATGATATAATTTTCTACAAATTACCATGAATATAATGCTAATTGTTTAATGAATTGTAAGTGAATTAGTAAGAAAAACTATAAATGATGCCCATGCATCAGGTTCTTCAATAGAGGCTAAATTTCAGTCTTTATCATTTTGTTTTATTTCATTCGTTCTTCTCTGAAACGGTTGGAGAAGCTTGAAGAGTGTTGATGTTATTATTGTAATTGGTTTTGGACAAGATTATTGTTACAATGGTGTTGATGGGGTTGGAATCGATGAACACAAGGTTGTTGTCGTTGATGGCGTTGATGATGTTGGGGTCAGTGAGACGCAATAACGACGGGTGTGGTAGTGCGTCCCTTGGGTGAGCTTGATGAGCTCGCCATGGCATTATTGGAGGACATCGTGGCTTTTTGGCCTTTGGTGTGGTGAATAATGTTGAAGCAGATACAATAATGGTGGAAGGGTAGAATAAGAATAATACAAATTAAATTAAGGCGTTTTAGAAAAATAATGTTATTAAAATTTTAATCTCATTCTTCAGTCTCCATCCTCGGTCCTTATTATATTGAGATACTGAAAATATTGAAAATTTAGAGATTAAATTTGAAATTTTAATTCAAATCCTTATCTACCAAATATAATATTAAGTCTCAATCCCAAAATCTCAGTCTTAGCCCTAAGACAAAGACATTCTTAATGTAATTTAGATTTATGGTAAACTAATTCTTACTCTAAAAAAAAGTTTAATCGATTAGGCTCAAGGAGATAAGTTACTTGTCTATAATGAACAAGACTAGGAAGTCAATACATTATGACCAATAAAAAGCCAACACATAGTTACGGATGATAACTCATATAAATTTTGGATGATAACTTAATTATTGACTCCCTAACGTTGGTTCCGTAACATTATTCGTCTATAACTAAACAAAAAGAAAAAAGAAAAAAGTTTTAAATATTGTCAACTGACTTGCGCTTTTTGCTTAGTTGGCATCTTATCTAAATTTATTTTAATTTTACTTCCTCCGATCCGTTAATCCAACGGTTAATCTCAGCTCATCTGCTTGAAAGATATTTATTGATTTCAGACTATTTTATTCACTATCCTCGTATCAAAAGCCACCAAAAGATATTTCAAATCCCAAATCTCACCGACCGTCACCCAAATTTGTCACAGGCACCAATTATAACAAGATACCTCAAACCTTTGTAAAACTATCTTAACACTCAATGGACCGTCAAGTTTCACTGTCACCACCATCAATTTCCCAATTTAAGCTCCCAAAAAGAAAAATAACCGCCATTGTCGTCTTTCAAGGTCAATCCTCCAGTCACTGCTATAAAGTATAAACACGGTTTTTTTCTCTATTAAAAAAGTTTCTTAAACATTGAGACAGAGAGGAGAGGGTCGTTTTTCAACGGAATGTTTAACGGCAGAGATGGACGAAACCGCTGCGACGACGAAGCTTGACTGGCCTACCAAGGCGGCTGCTGCTGCCGGCGGTGAGAGGACCGAAGATTCCGATGACGAGGAGGAAGACGACGGAGAGTATGACGGCGAGGCGTTGAACACACTGAACAGGAGCTTCCGGCAGGCGCAAACGGTGTTGGACGAGAACCGCGCACTGATCCAGAAGGTCAACAACAACCACGAGTCGAAGATCCCTCACAAAATGGCGAAGAACGTGGGTCTTATCCGCCAGATCAACGGAAACATCTCAAAGGTTCTATCCATCTACTCTGATATGTCTACCAGCTTCTCTGGCATTGTTCGGGAGCGCCGTGCCGCGAGCGCCGTCTCTGCCGTCAACGTGAGCGGCAAGAACCGCAGTAGGAACGAAGACGAAGATGAACAAGTCAGTGAGATTGATTTGGCGGAGCGCACGCAGGAGAAATCGGAGTAATTCTTTCTTTGCTACCATTTTTACATATATTTTGCTGAGATTGATCAATTCTATTTTCTAGGGTTCTTTTCATTAATTCTGTTAGTCTTAAGGTGTTTTTCTTTGATGCGTCAGTGAATTTTTTTTATTTTATATTTTTTTAATACATTGAAATATGTTAGTGAAATTAATAAATTATAGAGCCCAGTGTATTATACAGATATAATACATTTATCTATTGTGGTTTGAAGTGAGTGGTTGTTGTTATCGGTAGCTATTTTGTGTTGTCTTTGTTGTGAAATGAATGTTTGATAATTGGTTGTTATGTTGTAAGGATTGTTGAATTGATGATGGCTGTGAGAGTGCATTCATACTACCTTCCTTAACCGCGTGCTGATAAGAGGTACTTTTGATGTCTTGATTTATTTTGGATGTTCATGGTTTATTTTTGTGTTTCAATGGAGGCCCTTTAAGATAGATAAAGAAGAGAGCGATGAGGATTAAACTTGTGATATTATTGATCTCATCATGTAGAAGATGATCATGGCCGGCCTGCCCTGTGTGAGCTCTTGTCTCTTTGCTCATGGGTTGTTTAGTTCTTTAATTTGCTTAATTTGTTATTGATTTTGTTATTTCCGTTTTAAAATTTTGATCGTGAGTTGATATAGGCATGTTTACTGGTTATTTGGAGAAGAGGATTTAAAGATGCATATTTAAAATATTTTTTAATTAAATTTCTTTTTTTTTCATAGGATTTACGATGTGAACAAAAATTATCTTTGATATTTCAATTGCATTATTTTGATATCTAAATTTTAAAAAATTACATCAAATGTTTTTTCATTTAATTCTTACTAACTTCATGAGTGGCGTGACAGTTTTCTTTTATATTAAATAACATAAAACAACTATTATATAATATTGAATTAGCAAAAATTAATGTTAATATGGTTAAAAATTAATTTAATGTAACTTTTTAGATTTAAGAATTAAAATAATGAAATCGCAAAAATCATTTTAGTGCAAACCTAAATTTTAGATATCAAATGTGATTCAATTTTTTTTTTTTTTTTGGGTTTAAAGAGCTCATCAGTCAAGTCAACACAACGTGTAGGATATTATAATCTAAAAAAGTAAATAATAAGACATTCTACTCAATTTCACTCTGGATATCTTCTCTTACACCTATTGAAAAATGATAAAAGATTTTCTCCTTACCGTTTGTTCAACCAAATATTCTGAGTAACTGCATAAAAGCCAATAACCCAAATATTCTTTTCTCATGGAAACTGCAACCAAACTCTCAAATACGAGAGAGACCAACATCTATCTAACTTTTGAATCCACACACACTTGCCACTTATAGTCGCAAATAACAAAAAATTGTTCAGATTCAACTTCCCAATAGAGTATACATATTAGGTGCGGTCTCTCATGAAGTGATTGGGTGAAGTGGTATGATAGCTTATATTGACTGCCAAATGAGAATGCCACACGTGGCAATGCTGGTAACGCGAATGGACTTTCCCAAATCTAAGTGGCAAGAGCATCTCCTACACACTTGCTGTTAGAGACATAATGAAAAGGTTATATATGTAAAAGAACATTCACATTGGGTTGGGCAAAATGTTAAAATCAACGTGGAGCTTAAAAGAATTTTTTGGATGGGCCAAAATGTTAATTCAAAATTTAGTGCTATTCATGTTAATACAAACTTAAAGTAACGGAACCGTAAAAATATTCACTGGAAAAAAAAATAAAATAGTGTTAAATTGAATAGAATACTTAATTATTCTTGTCTGCTATTAAAATTAATTTAATAATAATATCATATAAAGTTACAGTTAATTAAATAAATAAAAATATATAATTTATTATAATAGTTCAGGTTTACATTTAGTTGTTTTTGGTGTAATGCATAATAATTTTGTTTTTTAAATTATAGTGTATTAGGTGATATAGAAAGTTTTTTGTTTAGATCATAGCAATATATTTTATCTGATATAGTAATATTTAATTACATATTTATACTTATCAACATATGATAAAATAAGATATTTTTGTAAATACGATGTATAATTATTGATAAAGTCTAGGAAGCTAATAATATTGGTGGCCCATAGTAGCCAATATATTTTTTTCTCTTTCCCTTCTCCTTTTCTAACCCTATCATCTCCTTAGTTAGATTTATTGGCTCCATAACGTTGGTTCCATAATACTATTCATAATTATTTTCGAGTAATCCAATTAAATATATATTACATTACAAATTTCAAATCTCTTAGTATGCGGATTTTAATTTAAAGGGAAAAAACTTCTTATTATTATTATTATTAATAATAATTTATTATTTAAAATATTATTATCGTGTTTATAGTTTTTATGTGATAAATCGATTGATAATAACTATTAATTGCTCATTTAAAAAAGCGTGTACCTAAAAATTACAAAAACTTATTTTATTTTGAATTTATTAAAATTAAATTTTTAGGGTTTACTTAAACTCCAACTATTTTTATAAAGTTTACTTTTCAACCATAAAACTACTGAAAAGTCCTAACATAATGCAACTTTTTTTTCAAAAAAAAGGCCACTGAGTTATATTTCCAAAAATCAAAACATAAATGTTGTCTTATTTTTTCTTAAATTCAATATACTTCATAAATATATATTAGTTTGTTGTTTATTATATCACAAAATTGAAAGATAAAAAATAGAAATCTTTTATATATTTTCATATTACAAACTATATTCGTAAAAATTTTCTACTTCATATATTGAGTTCAGATATTTAACTTTAACATTTTTATTCCCACACATTAAAATTAATTTATCCATATTTTTAATATAATTCCACTATTAATCAACAAAATATTTATTAAAATTAACTACTCAACATATGCTTCATTTAACATTTATTCAACATAAATTTTCTAAATTGGCCATTTATTATATCCTTATATGTTAACATAGTTTATCTATAAATTAAATTAATTATGTTACTCCTTCGTATGAACATTTAATCTATCAACTAAGAATTTTAGTGCTCTAAATTAATGGAACATTGATATTCAGTTTTTTAGTGGAAGTTGTTACACATGTGCATTTATTTATTTATTTATTTATTTATTTTTTGGTATTAAGGAGGCCCTAAGGCCAAAACAGAACACAACTAACTACCACGAGGGACAGGAATCCCACAACAGTCAGCAAAAAGAGTTACATATAATTGGGGAGGGGGGCGGTCTAAAACGATCTGATCATCGTTTCCTTCAAGGATTAGATTGGCTAATCCATCAGCAGCTCGGTTTGCTTCTCTGAAAACATGATTCATCTTTATTTGCCAATTTCTATTCAAGAAGCTAGAGATTTTCCTTATGGGTCTGGTTAAAGTTGGGTGGTTCGAAGGTGGGTTGTTTATAAGGTCTATAGCACTTTTGGAGTCTGACTCTACCATAATCTTCCTTATGCCTCTGTCCCAAGCCAGCTGCAATCCCTTGAGAATGGCGTTTATAATATTCAAACCCAACACTCACAAAAAACCCTTCTACAAATGGTGATGGATTATGCTTTTATGATATTTTTTTCCTGGTTGTGAATTGCATTCATAAAATCTGAGACCCATGCGGCCCACATTTTAGTTGCAATCGACATGATCGTAGGCCCACACGAGCTGGTCCACTATCCGTGCAGACAATTACTATCCAACCATTCCGATCTCATCATTCACTCATGCCCCTATTTTACATAACGTAAGTCAACCCACTTTACTTAACATTATTCACCTCGCCGGATGGCATCTTTCTATTGGTTCCTCAATAACTATCCACCACAACTCACCATACATGCGTCACGAGAGACATGGCCTACATATTATCCTTATATTGTTAAGAGCACTTACTCTACCAAGTTGTCCTTAGTATTCAAACTTCCACCAAAGCAAACTGTTCAATTATCGGGGAAATAAATCTCTCTATTTGCCTTTATAGCTATATATCTTCTACTTTTTTCGATTTAGATGAATTATCTAAATACATTAATTTTTCACTAAATCTAAAATGTAAAATAGACCTTTTTTTTAAAAAAAAAAAGAATATTAAGGAAGCTTTAAATCCCAAACTCAGACTTAGGATGCTGAGATCACGTAACTATATAGGATTGGTCTACATTATCCTTGGGAGATTTTAATACAATGATCATTAAAAGAATGGCAAATTGGCCTACATCATCATTTGGAGATTTTAATACAATTTTTATTCTAGGATCACATATTTAGACTTTATTTACAAGTTTTTGTGTCAAGTATTACACAAACAAAATTGGGTTAATTGGACGATGAGTTCACCCGTTTGCTTAAGTAAATATCGAGGGTTCGAATTTTTCCTTTTATATGCAATATAATAATTTGTTAGCATGTGGTAGACTGTTAAATGAAATCCAAATCCATAACATATTAGTTGTTAGAATGACTGGCTGAAAGATATCGTAAGAAATACTTTTAAAAAAAGTTAATAAATCTGTCTTTATAGTTTGATGAAATTTTCAATCAGATTCTTATGGTTTTTTCAATAATTCTATACAACCAAGCGATTTATGCAACCAAGTTCAACCAAACTCCACTCATTCACGCGCCCTTTATATTAACAAACTTCAGTGTCGTTTTCATAATAACCAACCACGCCGTTATTTCGAAATCCTAATAACCAATCACGCCGATTTCGCTCTTCTCATTCTCTTCTTTATTATTCTTTCTTCTTCTTTCGCTCATCAACGATCAATTTCTTCTTCCATTCTTCTTTTTGTGAATTATTTTCACACAAAATGACAACCGATTTTGGATCTAATACTGCAACAGAGAAAATTGCACAGATTTTTGTAGTCAATTACATAATCTAGCTGGTTTAGGTTTTGGATCAGTGAAACATTTAATTAATTTGATTGATTCGTCTGTTTTTCCATTCATATTGATAGAATGTGCACCGATATTTGGTTGTTGTTATTTCTATTTTCATTCAATGTAGGTTGTTTTGTTGCCTTTGAATCAAATTGAATCATTTTCGTTGCTTCACCAAATCCGGTTCGATTTGAGTATCAAATCCGGTTCTGTCATCCCCACTCTTCTTTTGCTTCATTGTCTTTTATATTTACTTCGTTTATTTAATAAAATCTAGTTCGTTTTTTAAATTACCATTTGGTTTATGCAGTTTATGTGTGATGTTGATGAGGAGTATATTCCAAAGATTGGAATAACTTTTCAAACTGTTGATGAAGCTGGCTTATTCTATAAAGAGTATGCCAAACATGCAGGCTTTTCTACTAAAATAAGGAACTAAAATAGGTGCAAAGAGACCAAGGAAATAAAGAATCAACTCATCACATGTAATAGAGAAGGGAAATGGACATCTGAAGTTCCCTCTATTAAGAAGACGAATCCGACGTGTGGTGCAAACTGTCCTGCACGAATTTATGTGCATGTAGATAAGAAGGCTCGACTTTGGCGTATTTCAAAGGTTGTTCTTCATCATTCATATCCATGTTGTCTGGATCAAGCTCAGATGTTAGCACAACACAGGGAGCTCATCCTGGATGTTCGTTGTACGATAGAAAATAACGATCTATCCGGTATTAAACCACGTCAAATCTACCAATCGTTTGGGACAGCTGTTGGTGGCCACAATGAGTTGGGCTTCATTGAAAAGGATGTCAGAAACTACATCACTAGGGAGGTTCGGAATGTGACTGCAGAAGAAAATGCAAAAGAGTTGGAAAATATTTCTTGAGAATAAAAGAGAAGAGAGAAGACTTCATTTATGAGATTGTACGAGATGATGATAACAGAATTAACAATGTGTTCTGGGCCGATGCAAGGAGCAGAGCTGCAAATGAATACTTTGGAGATGTTGTGTCATTTGACACAACCTACAACAAAACAGGTCAAAGCATTTCTCATTTGTTTATTTTACGAAATCCGGTTCATTTTTCGTTATAAACATATCTGTTTTTTTCATTTCGTTTTTTTACAATCCGGTTCGTTTTTTGTTTTTAATCAATTGCTTTTTTCAATACTAACAGGTATGATTTGCCATTTGCTTCTTTCGCTGCTGTGAATCACCATGGGTATTCTATACTTCTTGGATGCGCTCTGATAAAAAACGAGGACACCGAATCTTTCAAATGGCTATTTGATTGCTGGCTTCGTTACATGGGAAGGAAGGAATCGAAAGGAATTATTACCGATCAATGTCCATCAATGTCAGGTGCCATCGAAGAATGTATGCCAACAACGATCCATAAATGGTGTATTTGACACATTATGAAGAAGATTCCGCAGAAATTAAACGGATTCAAGGGACATATTGAGATTGAACATGAGATGAGTTAGATCGTGTGGTCATCTCATTCGAGAGAAATGTTTGAAATCAATTGGGAATCCTTTATTAGTAAGCATGGTCTAGGTGGGAATAAGTGGCTGTTAGGTAATGTTCATGCATTTTACATATGATTTCCGGTTCTATATGCTCATAAATCCGGTTCAATTTTTTATTTTGCTTACTTTTTTTTTGTTTATCAGAACTATATATGCAGATCGTTATCTATGGGTTCCTGTGTACTTTGATATACACTTTTGGGATGGGATGAGAAGTACACAAATGAGCGAGAGCATACATGCCTTTTTTAACAAATTCATTACACGGAAGAACTCTTTGATCTAACTTGCTAAGCAATACGACAATTGCCTAGGTAGAAAAGAACAAAAAGAGAGGGAAGCAGATTCCGGAGATTTTCACACCACCATTCATTGTGCAACCAAATCAGGAATTAAAGCCCAATTTCAACAAGTTTACACGAATGCAAAATTCAGGGAAATGCTAGCAGAATTTAGAGAGAAGGTTAACTGTGTGGCAACATTTAAGTAGCGGTTTCCAGGCTTTGTTGTTTATGATGTTTTAGAAGAAGTTTCAATCAGCAGGACCAGCCTTTTTGAAGTTACATACGACGCGTTATCACTTTAAGTTAAATGTGAAGGTAGACTATTTGAATCTAGAGGTATAGTGTGTCGTCACTCTTTGATGGTGTTTAGTTATGAGAGAATAGATAGTATTTCTCCAAGTTATATTTTGACATGATGAAGTAAGAATAGTATAGTAAAGAGGAGGCATACGAGTATGAAGAGTAGCTATGATGAACCATCATTGGAGCCAAGCACTAAGAGTTATAATGGTATGCTCTCTCGTGCTAAAGTTCATTGTGAATCTGCTTCAGCATGTCCAGTGTTGACTGTCATGGTACATCGTTCTTTTGATAAGCTTGAGGCTGAGATGAAAGAATACAAAGCCCAAAATAATGGACAAGTTATCACAACACATCAAGATGGTTGATGAATGATTTGAAAAGCCCAATACGTATTAGATTGAGAGGACGTCCAAAGAAAAGATTGGGTTCGAACATGGAAAAACAAATTTCATCAAAGATAAAGAAAAGGAAAGCTCAATCGAAGGGCGAAGGATCAACAACGCAGAATTATGTTTCCCAAACATTGCCTTTATTTTAGTTATCATATCCGGTTCGATTTCTATTTTAAATGACATTCTGTTAGACAAACATTGCCTTTATTATGGTTATCATATCCTGTTCGATTTTCTATTTTAAATGTCATGCTGAAAGTCAAACATTCCCTTTACCTTAGATATCGTATCCGGATCGATTTATATCTCAAATGTCATTCGTTTGTTAGAGTCAATATTTCCAGATAATTTAGTTTGTATTAGTAAAGATATTCACTTCGATTTTGCTCTTCAATTCCGATTCAGTTGCTAAACATTTGTTATCATATTTGTTCAATGTTTAACTAAAACAAAACTGTTAATTACAATAAAATTAACTAAGAAAAGTCTATTTGCTAGGTAAATCAGTGGATGACACTTGAAGATATGGGCTTCGAAGAACAGGAGCAGTCCTAGTGTTTCACATTCTGTTTGCTTTCCTCATTGTTTCCATTCTCCAAGCATTTGATTCGCTCAACATTATCTTTGCCACAATGTCTTTCCTGAATTCATCAAGCTTAGGCTACAATTGAGATCATAATTAGTTTGTTAAGTTTAACTAAATTCAATCATAATTAGCAACAATAAAATGCTGGATAATTAGTTACTTACTTCTGTCCATGTTTCAATGTTGTACTCCTTGTTATCTGTTGAACAATCTTTTAAAACGGTTGGATCAATTAACTCCATCCACTTCATAACATACACTCCGCAGTCATGCTCATTTGGCTGTCTAGGAATGTTGATATATTTTGGCAGTAATGAGTGTGTCCCTTTCTTGAACATGGATGAGGCTCCAGCCCATCTTAACATTTGATCTGATATATTACTCTGAAATAATGTGAAATGAAATCGAATCAAATCGAAGAATCTAATATGTATGTAGACAGAGAATATCGAACCGAATTTATTAAGGAAATTGAAGGAAATACGACAAATATGATGTATGGAGTAAACTTACGGCAAATCGATTTACTGTCGTTCTTTAATCGCCGGGGGTCACTATGTTCTTGGAATCTATGACAAAGAGTTCATTTTCGGTTACATCCAAGACATACAGCCACCAATGGTCGGAAAAGAGAATGGGGGCAAACACCTGCATTTAGAGTCAACATTTAGTTAGGTTAATTTTAGCAATGATACTGGTACTTAATTTTGAAAAACATAGAGAACTTACAAATCTATGTGTGAGAAGTCTATCCTTGTCAAGATAACCCTTATATTCTTCATGATTTTTCAATGTGCCAATGTCGTGTGGTTTCTTTTTCTTCTTGTCCATCCAGTTGTGACCATGAGTTCCAAGCATTCTAGTCTAAAAAAGGGAAACCGAACCGAATTTTCATGAGAATACGAAGATGATATTTTAAAAATAAAAAAATCGAACCAGATTTTACCAATATCTCTGGAGGAACGCAGTATACTTGCTTTTGAAATCGCTCGCTTTGTTCCATGTTTAATGTGCGGCACATGATACTGACAACTAACATGGAGAATTCCACTTCAAAAATCCATGTTCCAGAGAGATTCAAATAGCCCATGTTATACGTGTAAGTATTCACGTATAACAAGGGCAATCTACCAAGCATTTTCAAAGCCAAAAGACCCATGTTATACGTGTAAATCTTCACGTATAACATAGGGAAATTCTCCTCAAATTTCAAGCTTCCAGAGACAAAATCAGGG
>JASCZI010000493.1:11770-21905 GCA_036250425.1 Stylosanthes scabra | reverse complement strand
GCAAGAGTTGTGTTGCAAATGAGGCTCAAAACCTTGTATTTATAGACTCATAAACGCATAGAGCCGTTGGGGTGTGAATGGAATCAAATTGTTTTGTCAAACTAGCAGTTTTTCTTATTTTTAGCATCAGGTAATTGATTACTAAGCTTAGTAATCGATTACTATATAGCCGTTGTAACTAATTTTTGAAATATGCATTCAGTAATTGATTACCTAAGGCAAGTAATCGATTACCTAGATGTCAACTATAAGCAAAATTTATATCAAACTGAAGCCCCGGATGTTAACTTTCTAACGCAACAAGAACTGCATCATTTGAACCTCTGTAGCTCAAGTTATCATCACTTTAGTGCACAAAGGTCAAGTTTGACAACATGCACTAAGCTTTAAAACAGCTAACAAGTTATAAAACTTTTACGACTATAGTTTTCGTAAAACCTTTTCTTTAAAAACATTTTCTTGTGTGTGTGTGAGAGAGATAATAAACTTTGGTTCTTGACAAGAAGTTTACCTAAATCCTAAGATACTAAACCGTCTTCAAAGCTTGCGGACTCGTCTTCTTGTCTTGTTGCTTCCTTTCAACGCTTATCCTTAACTTCAATGTTTGTCATTCATCAAAATCTAATCAAATGAACTGATGCATATTGTAACATGGTTAACATATTGGATGGGCTTAGTCAGCCTTTGCCACTTTCTCAGATTGATTTGTGCCCTCATTGGAGCAAATTCAGGTGCATCAACTTCAATTCGAGCTTCAGGAAGAACTTCCCTAAATTTTGTGTATTTGTGGTAGTGATCTTCATGAAATAAGGATTTGAATTTGGCTGCATCATAGTTTGGTGCACTCTTGCCTTTTCTCTTCCTTGATGATGATGATGCCATTGAGTGTGAATGGATTGTAAATAGAAGAACACTCAACCAACACCAAACTTAGAATTTTTGCTTGTCCCTAAGCAAAAGAATAAGAAAGAAAAGAAAAATATGAGCAATGAAATTGAGGAAGAGAAACATAGGATAGTACATGAATAACTTTGAGAAAGTAGGAAATGCTATGTGTTGTGATTTATGAATGCATGCTAAGGGAGTTTAAATAGCTACAATGGGTGTGTGATTTGTGGGAGAGAATGCATGATGGAATGAATGGATGAGAGTTGTGGAGATGAGGAGTGGTATGCATGACCTAGATTAATGTAGTGTGTAGAACAAGTTCCAAAAATTAGCTGAGAATCTCCGAAAATTTATTGGTACACTACAAAAAAAGTGCTGAACTGCGGGAGTTTTTTTTTTTTTCGATTTGCGGCGGTTTTTTACCCCCGCAAAACGGATAGCGGGATTTCAAAATACTCCCACAAAATCATGTCCTGCTAATTAATTGCGGCGGTTTTTCAAAAACCCCAGGTACTCGAAAAAGAATTGCGACAGTGTTTAAAATCCCACAAATTGCAGCGATTTTTTTGGATTTGCGGCATTTTAAAACCCCCGCAATTCGGAAGTCAATTGTTTTTAAAAAAAACATTGCGGGAGTTAAAAACCCCGCAAATTGGCAACCCATAGTAAAAAAAATTAAAATAAAAATATAAACATATATTAAAACTTAGCAAATACAAATCACTTTACACATGGGAACACGTAACAATAAAATCATAAGTATTAATATAAAAATAAAATATACAAAAAAATAAAATAAAAATTATAAAACAAATTGATAATATATATCTCACTTTACACATGTTGCTACTTATCAGAGCCTATTATATGGGGTTGAAGTTGTAAACTTAGCAAATTTGTTGGCGATAAAGAGGAATAACAAACTTTAAATGTGAAGGAGAATCTGTACACCAAGTAGCTTGATACTAACACTTAAATGTTGTAAATAATAACAAATTATTAGGAAGGCTAGAGAATACCGTTCAATATAATATTCAATCTTTAAACGTTTAGTGAAATACAAGTGAGTGGTAAATTATGCAGGGACATGCAAAGTGTAAAATTGATTACCAACAATGGTTATAACATTAAAACTGATCTACATGTTCTTTGAATTAAAAAAGCAATGGCAAATTGACAGCTACAAGGGTGAACCAACATTACTTAATGCAATAAATACCATTTACCTGTGTATCATAGATAAGGACACCAGCAAATTCTTCTTTCTTTTGAACATGTTGCATACAATCATTCGAGAATACACTGGAAAATTAAATAAGGCAAAAAAAAAAAGAATTAATAACTACATCACAACTTACTTACACCCCACCCCCTCAACCCACTGTCACTAGCCAAGGTAAATTTGGTTTAATTCTCATCTCATCATCCTTGAACCATTTTGTTTTTTCTCACCTCATAAGTTCACATTTCAGATCATAAATCTTACTCTTCAGGTAGCTAGAATGTCTTAGTCAAGTTTTAGAGTTTTTGTTTTCTTCTACAATAACAAAAGGCAAACTCATGACAGTAGTTAAATTAAAATTTCTGGAAGTGACTTAACTTACTCTAAAGCAAGCTTCAATACATTAGATTAATGGCAGAAAATATATAATATCCTGGTGCATCCACTGAATTATCATTTTCTTTTTTTCCTATCTACGACTTTAAACTCTTGAGTTCAGTAATCAGAACTATAATAATCCATGTCTGTTGAAGCACCTGCAACCGCAACAAAAAAAAGGAAAAAAACTTCCTCTGGTAAAGTATTATCATAACAATTTTATTTCATTTTTATTTCTATTTCCCACTTCTTCGTAACACTATGATGATACTGATTCAATTAAAACATGCAATTGCAATCAAGGCAATCTGAAAGAACAACCAATGAACAGTGAACCATTCAAGTGAAAAAAATTCTTCCATAACTTTTGCCGATTAAATGCATCTGTACATCGAATATTTTAAAATGCACCAAAATTAAATTCTAATACAAATTAGCAGTTACCTTCTTCATGGTAATATTCTTCTTAACAGCCTTCAATTCCATCATTCTCCAGGTTCCTCTTGCAAGCTTGAATCTCATCAGAACTAATAATCAAAACATGAGATAAGCTGGCATTATTAGAATCTAACATGCATGATAAAGAAGTTGAAATACTAACTTAAATACCTATTGTCCAAAGCATTAGGTGCAAGAAGGCGAAATCGATCCACAAATTCATCAAAGGTTTTTCAAGTATGATACCCAGCACAGCAAATCCTAATTGCTGAGAATTTTGTGTCAATATAACTATTGAGATCATCATCCATCTGATCATTAGCACATATACATAACTTTTAATCTAAAGAATTTTCAATCAAAAGACAAAGGCAGTAGAAAATGTAACTCACGTTTAAATAAATTTTTCATTGAATATGGACTTAAAGCCTTGTAGAACCCTTTGCTGTGCAAAGCCACAGAGTTCCCCAATAGAATCTTGATTTGGTACCTAACTACATCAAATGAAAAACACAAGTAGAAGATTAATTATACAAGATACAAAACTGATCTGGAATGAGGTACCGCTAATTGATTTATTATGCAGACTAAACCCTAATAAAATTATACCAATGTGCTCTCATACCTTTGCATAGAAGAATACCCACCAAGTCAGCACAGGCGGACACACGCAGTTGCATGCGAACTAGAAATGCGAAGCAGCAGGATAGGCGGAAACGCGAAATAGCGGCAGCTAAGCAATATCGCGAATCAGAAGCGGCAACGGCAAATACGAAGTGGCAGCGAACGCGAATCGACAACCGAAATGTGTAACAATAGCGACAAGCTGAACACATAGCACCAGAGGGAACTGAAACGGGAAGCGACGGTGGTGGCGGTGCAAACCAGCAGCGGCATCGAAAATGCGACTCAGCTGCGGCTGCGGAAATGCGATGGAGAGTGGCTGGCTGTAACATGCAGGAGCAGAGTTCAAGAAGAAGAAAGTCCTTTTTGTTCTCCAGTGGAAGAAGAAGAATGTCAAGGGTTTACAAAGGCAAGCAGTTACTAATGAATATGAAAAAAGTTGAGTGGGAATTAGGTATAGATTAAGCGGGAGAAATTTTTTTGGGAATAATAAGCTTTATTTGAGAGAGTTTTCTAAACTCCAGCTATTTGAATTTAAAAATGCCACAAATAAAATTCTAAAAGCGCTAGAAGGAAAACATTGATTTTTATATTTAATTGTGGGACTTTTTTAAAACCTCCATTAAAAAACTCCCACAAAATAGCTGGTTTTTTGTAGTGGTATGATATGAAGTTTGAATGCATGAGTGATGGGAAAATGCAAATGGTAGAGTCACGGGTGTATCCCTTGATTCTTGCAACAAGAGATTTCAAAAATTAAATAAATGGATATGCTTTGTATGGGAGCAACGTATGCAAAGATATGTATTGACAATGAAGTGATCCCCCTATCTCTAAATGGTTCGTGAGCTTTGTCACGTATACTTGAAGCTCTTTTCCAAGTTACTTGAGCTTGGAAATTGACGGGAGACTTGGCCATGTGATACGTGAGTATTGTCACGTATAATATGATCAAGTTTGTGTGCTACTGGGGCGTTGGGGGCATTAGGTACATTATACGTGACATAAGTCACATATAACATGGATGGTGGGGGGTTTTGGTTAAGGTTGTGATGGGTGGAAGGGGAATGTTATACGTGACATAAGTCACGTATAACTTGGTAAGTGTTAGGCTACGGGAATGTGTGGGGGTTAGTGGCTAGTGAGGGATGTTATACGTGACCTATGGCACGTATAACTTGGTAGGAATTGAGGTTACTGGAGTTTGGGTTATTTTGGGGGAGAATGGGGCTAAAGTGGGCATGTTATACGTGATTTGTCACGTATAACTTGGTGAAATTTTAGGCTACTGAAGTGTGGGAAAAGAAGGGAGATGTTGCCCAAGTTATACGTGAGTGTAATCACGTATAACATGGGGCTTTTGTGTGCATCTGTAGCTTGTAAATGGGGTGGCTAATGTGCCATGTTATACGTTGCAATATGAACGTATAACATGGTGGGGTTAGGAGCATGCAAAAAGAAGAATATGGGGCCATGTTATACGTGGATATGTCACGTATAACATGGTCAATGTTTTGCTCTCTGGAGCATGCAATTTTTAACCAAATTTTGCTCAAGTTATACGTGTGTATGGGACGTATAATGTGAGATGAGATGAGTGGAAAATGTGATTCTTTTGACTCTAAGTTATACATGTAGTTGCTAACGTATAACTTGTAGCTTTTGAACTTTTTGTTGGATGCAAAGTGAGTGTAAGTTATATGAGTAAAGAAGCACGTATAACTTAAATGCAATGAAGGTTATTGGAACCTCAAGATGGATGACGAAACTCACCCAAGTTATACGTGAAAGTTAGCACGTATAACTTGGTGGATCTTAAGCTCTTTGGAGCTTGGAAAATGAAGAATGAAAAGGTTCATGTTATACGTTGATTGTCCACGTATAACATGAGTGTTTAAGTTGAAAAATTTTGATGCAAAACATTGACTAAGTTATATGTGTATATAGTAACGTATAACTTAAATGCAAAATTTTGTAAATGAATGATGATGATTTTACTCAAGTTATACGTGAAGGTTTGCACGTAGAACTTGATGATGAATGCTTTATGCTATGAATGTGATGTTGATGAATCATGAGTTAAGAATTTCTCAAAGTTCTTTTCTCTTCTATGAATGTATCTTCCTCTTCTTGTGATGAAATGACCTGTGAAGAATGATGATTAGTGAAATAAGATGTGATTAGACAAGTGAAAAGAAAAACTACTAATCTAGTAAGGATACTGTGGTTGGGTTGCCTCCCAACAAGCACTTCTTTAATGTTATTAGCTTGACATTTCTTGCTCTCTAAGAGAGTGTGTGAACTATCTTCTCATTATCAATGATGCCTCCTAAGTAGTGCTTAAGCCTTTGTCCATTGACAGTGAACTTGGAGCCATCTTTGTCATTCATGATTTCTATCTGACCATAAGGAGAGACATATGTGGTAGTGAAGGGTCCAGACCATCTTGTTCTCAACTTTCCGGGAAAGAATTTGAGCCTTGAATTGAACAACAGAACCTTGTGGCCAGGTTCAAAGGATATTTGCTGGATCTTCATGTCATGAATCTTCTTTGTTCTCTCTTTGTAGATTAGAGAGTTTTCATAAGCTTGAGTGCGGAATTCATCAAGCTCATCTAGTTGCAGAAGTCTCTTTTCATATGAGGCATTGGAATCAAAGTTGAAAAATTTGATTGCCCAAAATGCCTTGTGCTCTAACTCTACTGGGAGATGGCATGATTTCCCATAGAGGAGTTGGTAAGGTGACATACCAATTGGAGTTTTGAATGCAGTGCGGTATGCCCAAAGAGCATCATCTATTTTCAATGCCCAATCTTTTCTTGATGCAGTGACTGTCTTCTCTAAAATTCTCTTTAATTCTTTGTTAGAAACCTCCACTTGACTACTTGTTTGGGGATGGTAAGGGTGGCTACTTTGTGTTTCACTCCATATCTCTGTAGAAGAGAATCCAACTGTTTGTTGCAGAAGTGGCTTCCTCCACCACTAATTAGAGTTCTAGGAACTCCAAATCGGCTGAAGATATTCTTCTTGAGGAATTTGATTACCACTTTGGAATCATTGGTAGGTAAGACAGCTGCCTCTACCCATTTAGAAACGTAGTCCACTGCGACTAGGATATAATTATTTGAGTAAGAGGGTGGGTAAAGACCCATGAAATCAATCCCCCATACATCAAACAATTCTACTTCTAGAATATAGTTCTATGGCATCTCTTGTCTCTTTGTGACATTGCTTGTCCTTTGACATCCATCACACTCTTTTACAAATTGAAATGCATCTTTGAAGAGTGTAGGCCAGTAGAAGCCACTTTGTCGGACCTTTGTAGCTGTTCTATTTCCATTGAAATTTCCACCATAATTAGAACCATGGCAATGCCGCAAGACACTCTTATGTTCTTCTTCAGGGATACATCTTCGAAGAAGATTGTCAGCACACCTTTGGAACATATATGGTTCATCCCAAATAAAGTGATTAGCATCATGCAACAACTTCCTCTTTTGATTCTTAGTGAAGTCCTTAGGAATTATCTTCATAGCTTTGAAGTTGGCAATATCAGAAAACTAAGGCATCATCTTCACTTGAAGCAATTGTTCATCAGGGAACCCTTTTTTTATTGGAATAGGAATGGAAGGTTGTGTAGTAGATTCAATCCTTGAGAGATGGTCTGCTACGGGATTCTCAACTCCTTTCCTATCCTTCATCTCTATGTCAAACTCCTGAAGTAGTAGCACCCAACGAATTAACCTTGGCTTTGAATCCTGCTTAGACAAAAGATACTTGAGAGCAGAGTGGTCAGTATAGACTATTATTTTTGAACCAACAAGATAAGATCTAAATTTGTCAAAAGCAAACATAATAGCAAGCAACTCTTTTTCTGTTGTGGTGTAGTGTCTCTGTGCATAATTTAAAACTCTACTAGCATAGTATATGACATGCAACAATTTATCTTTCCTTTGCCCTAAAACAGCACCTATTGCACAGTCACTAGTATCACACATCAATTCAAAAGGTTGAGACCAATCAGGTGGAGCAATTATAGGAGCTGAAACAAGTTTGGTTTTTAAAGTTTGAAAGGCTTCCATGCATTCTTCATTAAAATCAAAAGGATTTGATGCAACCAAAAGATTGCTCAAAGGCTTTGCAACTTTAGAAAAATCTTTTATAAACCTTCTATAGAATTATGCATGTCTTAAGAAACTCCTAATTGCTTTCACATTAATTGGTGGTGGCAATTTTTCAATCACCTCTACCTTAGCTTTATCAACTTCTATGCCTCTGTTTGAGATTTTGTGACCAAGAACAATTCCTTCAGTAACCATAAAATGACACTTTTCCCAGTTTAAAACAAGGTTTGTCTCTTGGCACCTCCTCAAAACTAAAGCTAGATGTTTCAAGCATGAATCAAATGAATCACCAAAAACAGAAAAGTCATCCATGAAGATTTCAATGAAATTTTCAATCATATCAGAGAATATAGAAATCATGCATCTTTGAAAGGTAGCATGGGCATTACATAAACCAAAAGACATTCTACGATAAGAAAAAATACCAAACGGGCATGTAACCATCAAGAAAACAGTAGAAAGCATGCCCGGCTAACCTCTCGAGCATTTGATCAATGAATGGCAGTGGGAAGTGATCCTTCCTTGTTGCTTGATTGAGCTTTCTGTAATATATGCACATTCTCCATCCAGTGACTATTCTTGTAGGAATTAACTCATTCTTCTCATTGGGAATAATAGTGATTCCTCTCTTCTTTGGCACTACTTGGACAGGGCTTACCCATGGACTATCTGAGATGGGATATATGATTCCCGCATCCCAGAGCTTCATGACTTCTTTGTAAACCACTTCTTTCATTGTTGGATTCAACCTTCTTTGAGCTTGTACAACAGGTTTTGAGTTGTCTTCCAAAAGAATTTTGTGCATGCACATTGTTCCTCTGTTGCCTTGCTGGAAATTTCTTCCTCAACAATTTCTTGAATTAAGGAATCAATGGCATCAATCCTCATATAACTTTCTGCCTCATTGGGATGTTGCATGGCTTTAAAGACATTAAAGATCACTTGTTCATCATGCACTCTCAATGTCAATTTTCCTGCTTCTATATCTATGCACGTCCAGTTGCAAGGAAGGGTCTTCCCAGAATTAAGGAAGAAGAATCATCCTCTTCCATATCAAGTATAATGAAGTCTGCAGGAAATATGAATTTCCCAACCTTGACAAGTAGATTCTCAACCATTCCATGTGGGAGTTTAATGGATTTGTCAGCAAGTGATTTGTCAGCAAGTTGAAGAGACATTCTTGTTAGTTTTGCCTCTTTAATTTGCAATCTTTGCATCATTGAGAGGGACATGAGGTTTATGCTTGCTCCCAAGTCATAGAGAGCTCTTCCAATCATGAGATCACCAATAGTGCATGGTATTAAAAAGCTTCCAGGATCTTTCAATTTTTGAGGGAGCTTTCTTTGAATTACTGCACTACACTCCTTAATAAGTACCATTGTTTCATTATCATTAAAGGTTCTCTTCCTAAACAGAAGTTCCTTCATGAATTTTGCATAGAGTGGCATTTGTTCTAAGGCTTTAGCAAAGGGAATGTTGATTTGTAGCTTCTTGAACATCTCTAAGAACTTAGAGAATTGCTTGTCTTTATTCTCTGCCTTCAACCTTTGAGGATATGGAACTCTTGGAATTGAGGTTGTTGGCTTTTCCTTCCTTTTTTCCTTCTCGGTTAGAATAGGTGGGGTTGTCTCTTCTTGTTGCTGTGGCTGGGAATTTGGAGGAGAGGAGTCTTCAGCTAGCTCCTTGACTTTTGGATCATTCCCAATTGTCTTCCCACTTTGAAGCTTAACTACCTTACACTCTTCTCTAGGATTTGGTATGGTATCACTAGGAAAGGTGTTTGGAGGTCTCTCATTGAGTTGCTTAGTAATCTGACCAACTTGGACTTCTAGATTTTTTATTGAAGCTTCCTGATTCTTAAAATTAGCTCTTGTTTCTTGCATGAAATTTTGTGTGCTGTCAAAAAATGCAGAAGTTGATTGAGAGAGCTTTTGTAGGGCAACCTCTAGTTGAGAAGGCTTTTGAGGAACATTAGGTTGCATGGGAGGGGTTGGATGTTGCTGCTGGAAATTGTTGTTGTAAGGCCTTTGTCCTTGGTTTCCTTGATCACTGCATCCAAAATTTGGATGGTTTCTCCAACCAGGATTGAAAGTTTCGGCATAAGGATCATTATGTGGTGGCCTTGGAGCATTTCCCATGTAATTGACTTGTTCAGTGGATTGTTGATCTTGAATAAGAGCACATGTGTCACGTAGATGTCCTTGATTCCCACACAAATCACAAGAATCAATTTGTGTATTCACTGCCGAGACTAGCATGCCTCCTAACTTCATTAACTCCTCTTCTCACTGCGCCTCTGTCAGAAGGGGTTGAATACATATATTGGTTATTAGAAACTAATTCAATTAAATCCAATGCTTCTTCGGATGTCTTTGTATGAAGAGAACCTCCAGCAGAAGAGTCTATTAAGGCTCTTGAAGTCAATGTCAACCCATCATAGAAGGTTTGCAATTGTAACCATA
>JASCZI010000492.1:0-11186 GCA_036250425.1 Stylosanthes scabra | reverse complement strand
ACGATATAAGACCACTTGATCCCCCTTCGATCCTTTGTCTCTTTCTTTGTTCATTGTCCAAGTCAAAGCATCGCTTCCAATGTTGCCGCATAGCACTTGTTCCACCTGCATATTTTATTTGACCATCGTAATTTTTGCATCTCGCATACTTCTCTACACCATCAATTGGAGTGAAATGCTCCCATATATGAGATTGATTCTTACGCCCAAAAAATCTACCAGGTTGAGGAGGTAATGAGGGATTAACAGGAGGAGCGGTGGGATTTGAATGTTCTTCTACCTCTGATATTTTCAATACAAGCAACAAACCTAAAATGAAAATGAGCAAATGTTAAAGCAAAGAAAAATAAATATAGTATATACATATCTTTTAAAAACATGTTGGTTAGAAACCGAACATGTTTTTACTGTCACATATAGAGGATAAGGGAAAATCCCAAAATAAGTTAATAAGATTTTGATGGTGCACAAATTCAAGCCATATATAGCAATAGTACTATTTTGTAGGATAAGTTGAAGAATTTCTCAAAACAGAGGAACCTGTAATGACAACATCACAAAAGTATATGAAAGGGAAAAGAGAGAATTTGCATTGAAAGCCTCAAAAGTGGAACCAAAACAAATTGAAAACTAGATTTTATTGGAACTCTACTACTCTGATCTTCACTCTTTACTCTCTCTCTCACTCTATGAGACAAAATTTCTACACTCAATATTTCTTTATAGTTCTCTCTTCTTTCTCTTATTAGATAAAAATTAAAATTAAACTTATTTGGTTTATTATTATTATTATTATTATTATATATAAAAGATCAAAAAGAAAAATTTTCACTAGGAGAGATCATCGTATCAGAGCCACTTCTCAAGTTGAAACTATTCAAAATATCTATCTACATATAATAACATGTGCCCAAATACTCTCATGATTCTTCTTTTCTTTTCCTTAAATTATTGTTGAAACACAATAAGGTGCATAAAATGTTTCTTTTCCTTAAATTATTATTTTATTTTTTATTAAAAAATAATTAGTCCCAAAAATATATACATTTCAACATTGTTCGTGGATTTAATAATAAAAATAAGAATAATATGAAAAATTAAATATGTAAGGAATAATAATAACAATTTAATAAAAGTCGTTTAATATGAACATTGGTTTGTTTTCAATTTAATATTTTTTTTATGAAAATGTCAAAGGAGAAGAAAGAGTTGATCATTTGCCATGTTATAAATATTTGAAATTTTCTTAATGTAATTTTAATTTATTAATATTTATACTAGTATGTACATGTTTTTCCTTTTTATTTTTTTCTATTATATCTTTCCTCTCGTTCTTGCTGAGATTCTCTATAGGTTAGATTGCTTTTGATGGAAAAAGAAAAAAGTTATAAAAATTTTACGTTTTACATTTGTTTTTAGACAATTTTATTTGTCATTTTTAAAATAATTGTTAGCCAAGTATGTGGCTCACTGGCCCATACATCACCAAACATTGTTTGGTGGCAAAAATGCAGATCTACCCCTTCATAATCGGTTTTCATTTTCTGCACATTCTCAACTTCTACTGTTTAAGCTTTAAGGTCCTAATCACTATGACATCTGTCACCTTCTGATTTGTTAGTCAAATCAAAGCCATTTTTACCATAAATGACATAGAAATCCTATATATATATATATATATATATATATATATATAAAGTTATAATTTTATGCCAAAAAACAAGAATTTTAATATAAATATAGTTAAGAGTACTTTTAGAATTTTAGTAATAATTAGTATTAGAATATAAATTTATTTTTTTATTAAAATCTTTTATTTTGATACAACTCTCATTAGCATACATTTTATTAAAATTAATATATAAAAATTTTAATATAATTCATCTTATAATATTTGATTATATAATAAAAAATTTTGATTGTATAATTTTTTTTCGAACCCCTTATATAAGATTTCTGAATCTCCCGTTGCATACAGACTACACAAAAGAGAAATAGTAAATATAAAAAAATATTTTAGGAAGTATTTCTGGTATATCATGGAATCGGGTGTTCCTATGTTTTTAACCGTTGATCTTAATTAATTTTAATTATAAAATATATATATAATTAAGATCAACTCCTGAAAACACAGAAACATCGATGTTCCCGGATATATTTGAAACATTTCCAATATTTTATACTAGTAACTAATTTTAATGAAGAAAAAAACTAAGGAACCAATACATTATAATTAAGAGAGAGCCAACACATAGTTATAAATGATAATTCATATAAATTTTGGATGATAACTTAATCTTAAATATATGAATTACAGATGATAAATACTGTAGCTAATGCCAATAATAAGGTGCAACTGTTCAGGAATGCTACACTACCGAAAACATCGGTTGCCAAGATCGATTTCCCTGCAATTCCTAGCGGGTCAATGGCCGTCTTATTGAATTTGAGGGATGTAGTTGCGTTTACGTTATTACTATTATTATTACCACCTCCACCGCTGCCATCAGCCTGATAGAGTCCACCTGGCGGACTGAGTGCCGATTGATAGGTTGCGGTTATGATAAGTGCAGCAATTACTATATAAAGGTTGCGTTCTTCCATAGATGTACAGCTTCTCATTCGTGCCAGGAGTACTTTATTTATTCGCTTTGATTTTGATATTAGCTTCTTTTCAAGGTTCACAACAGGAACTGATGCACCATGTATTGCTCCGGCTTTCAACAGTATTCTTTGAATCTCTGGAAAAGCTTCTGCTAGGTCCAATGCTGTTTTGCCCTCCGTATTCCTCGCATTGATGCCTATACTGCCTCTTCCTATCAATAAAACAATGACCTGCACATCCCATAAATAACCAATATATTAATCCGTTTGTAATGCACGTACCTCATGATCAACATAAGTTTTGAAAATTCTGCAATACCAAATTCACAAACCTCTGTGTTACCGGTGAGTGTTGCAAGGTGAAAGATGTTGTTTCCAGCCACATCCCTTTTCTGTGGCAAGTAAAACTCTAAGGATTCAGCCTCCTTAAGGGTGTTTTGTTTCAGCCAGCTAAACATTACACCAAGGGCTCTCAAGTTTCCATATCTGACGGCAATGTGAAGTGCACTTTCTCTTCTTACATTCACATCTTTTATAGAATCCGGGCAAATCTCGAGGAACTCAATCAAAAGCTGAATGTTTTCATCAGAATCAGCTTGACATAGAAAATGGAAAGGAGTGAAGCCTTCCCTCCCTTTCACTCGGACCAGCTCTTCCTTAATTTCTACAAGGTAACGCACCAGATTGTAATGATTGTTCAGTAAGGCAAGGTGGACCGGGCTATATCCTTGCTTATTCAGCTTCAAACCAAAGGAAGGTTTCAATCTCATAATCTCAATGCAAAACTCGATGTGCCCTGCAAAAGCAGCAGAGTGCAAAGGAGTGTCCACAAATAGAATTGCATCCACCTCCTCAAGAACGTGTGGATTCTGCTCAATTGCATCGTACAACATGTTTATGTCACCCGAATTGGCAGCTTGTTGCAACATGCCTACGTTCGCCATTTTAGAACACCCTTTTACTATTATTTTTATTTTCCAGGTGAAGGAAACAATTAATTAAATGGACGAAAGCTAGCGCTCTGCAAAGTTTCCATGGCATTCTTCACTTAAATATGTTTAATAAGGTATGGCCTTTAGAAGAAAAGTTTTGATTGTTTGGTTCAATGGAAATTAGAGGAAGGGACGTGGGAAATTACGAAGGAAATTGGATGCATGAAACACATGTACGTCTTCGTACCAATGTATATCAAAGCAAATCATATCATATCTTGTCTTACTATGTTTTTTGTAGCGAAGAATGGAAGTGTGAAATGTGAATGGTTAAGTTGGAAGAAATTAGTGTTCAACAGTATTAACACTGTATTGGCTGCTGGTGGCTACTGAATAGACACACTCGTTTTCGATGTTTTTACATGAAAGAGATTGAAAATTTTCTTTGAATATATATATATTGGTAGCTCTGATTTTGATATTCACACGAAATTGTGTTAAAGTTGTCCAAACGTGAATTGATTGAATTGGGACCACCCTTTTATATTTGATTTTAATAAGAGCAATTCATTAATTTAGGCATGTAGAATAGACTTTCCAAAAATTTGGAGACTATTGAGTATTGATCAAGAAACTAAGATCATGACAAACTTAATTAATCAATCTGATGATGTTGATAACAAATTCTTTAATTATATTTTTATTGTCTAGTTTTGGCCTCAATCATTCCTTTAAACTTTTCTTTAATGCCTTTAAGATCCTTTTTTATTTTATTCCATGGTTCTTATTTTCTTTTGTTATTTTATTTTATAAATAGTTGTTTAGTATTTTCCTTAAGAATAATGCTATTTGAACAAGTGGCTTTGGCTAACCAAGTGCAACCAAGTAGTTTATTTTTATACTAAATAGAATATTATTTCGGTATCAAATAGTATAAAAAAAGTGCATCTATATAAAGTTCTATTTGATACCAAAATTATCTTCTATTTAGTATAGAAATAAATTATTTGGTTGCACTTAATTGGCAAAAATCACTTTATTCACGTAGAATTATTATTTCCTTAATACATCAATACATCTTAGAGATATGGATAATATTTATTTGTATAACATATTCTATGTTGACGTGTTTAATTTATGAAAAAGACTAGGAACCAATAAATTATGACTAATAGTGAATCAACACATAATTATAGATGATAACTCATATAAATTTTGGATAATAACTTAATTATTAACTCTCTATCATTAATTTCATACCTAGATTCTTAATTTATCTTTCTGCTTCTGAGGAGGTTGTAGACCCACCTGAATCATTTGATAAAGAAACATGACGACGTGCTAAATTAACTTAGAAGTCTTTGATGTTTTAGGGAACTTTCGGTGTAAGCGTGGAAAAAATGTTTGGGCCAAATTGTTTTTATTTGAAGTTTTACTAGAGAAAATCACTTTAATTATGTTGTCGAGTAATTGGCCTTTAGGTCAACTGGTCAAAGGATATAGCAATGGGAATTCACGGAATAAAAATAATTAAAAATCCTATTTGATCATTTCAAAAGATGAAAAACTGTTGATTTGGGATAGAAATTTTAGGAACTAAATTTCATATCATCTTTTTTAGTAGTGTTACGGAATCAATATTAGGAAATAATTAGAGAATCAATAAATTTAATAGTGCTACGAAATTAATATTAGGGAGTCAATAATTAATATATCATTTAAAATTTATATGAGTTATCATCTATAACTCATATATCCAAGATTAAGTTATTATTCAAAATTTATATGAGTTATCGTTCATAAGTATGTATTGATTTTCTATGAGTTATAATGTAATATATTGCCTCCTATTATTTTTTTAAATTTAATTATAAATTATGGAAAAATTATCACATGTTTCCACCGGAACATGTTGTTCATGTAGTACAATCAGGTTACAAGGAATTTTTTTGTCATTAGTGAGGATTAAATGCCCAAAATAATCAGCTTAAGTTGCAATTCTTTAAGGTTAGCTGGGGCTAAATTTTAATGCAGTCAACGAATTTTTTAAAATTTCTACCCGATGGATGCTATTTCAATGCAAGCCAGTGATAGAACGTTCTACTAATACTGTGAAAGTGTCAAGAAAATAAAAAATTCTAATTTCATCTCTAAAATAAATATAAATACCCTTCCAATTATTATTTATTTTTATTTTTAGTCTAATTAATATTAACTAACTATTTATTACTAATATTTTTCTAAAAAATATATTCTTATTTTAGCTAACAAATAGTCACATTAACTATCTACTCATGTATTAACTATTTTAAGATTAAAAGATAATTATTTGATTATTTTGTACTGCTAAAGACCACTCATCTTATATGTATGCCCATTCTTTCAACATTCAATTTATAGTCCATTATAGACTTCTCCATCAATCAATCAAACATTCTAATAAAAAATACAATAATACTATCCTTGAGTGGATTTTATAAAAGTTATATTTCAGTATCATAAGATTTTAAACGAGATCAATTTTATTCTATATTTGAGATGAATAAATAATTAAAAAACGACATGGACAACAACTCTCCAATCTGAACTACACGATATTATCGTTGTATGAAAAATTAAATAATAAAAATAAAAATCAAAATTAAAATCTCTTTTCTTAGTTTTTGAAAAAATATAGGGAGCCAATGATTTAGGGACTAATAATGACCTACCAAAATTTCAAGAAAAGAGAATGAGAGAGTTAAGGTGAGTGGATAATTTTGAATTATCACTTTTATTTTTTTGAATAATTACTTTTATTAATTTTGAGTGATTATTTATTTATTGACCCTCATTAATCATCAAAGTATTGATTCCCTAACCCTCATTTATGTTTAGACATGCTTCTCATATTGAAAAATTAACCTTCTCTCCATTAATTAATTATCACAAATTTAACAGTAAAACAATATTGATCTCATTTAAATTTTTTTAGGCTAAAATAAAACTATTGAAATATTAGGAATCAATTTAGAATTTGGACAAAATATTGGATCTAAAATAATATTTTATCCAAATTAAATTATTATATTTTTGAATATTCAAAATATTTTTTATTCCTTTTAAATTCGTCAAAAAGACTCAATAAAATAATATTATTTTCACACCAAAATTCAGCAATTACATATATATATATTTAAATCAATTCCAATATATATTTTATATTTTAATATATATTTTTAAAAATTAGTGAATTTTAATTTACATCTAATATTAAAAAATAATTTTGGGATATTATCAATTAATACCACCAAAATACCAACAAGTCATGTATGTTGAGTGAAAATTGAAAAGCACCAAGCTAAGTCCCACACTACTCCCACGAGGCTTGGGCGAACAATCAAACTTAAGCTTTAGCCCCTATGAAATGCGTACAGGTTGGAGCGGTAGGTCACCCAAAGTGTTCTTACTTTTCCTGCTGTCTACGATAATAGCACGTCATTGATCTGCACCGTTTACATTTCTTATATTATATCTAGACGGTTTCAATGAGTGGAACAAAATGTTCCGCGATAGTAGAACAGAACATGTGAGCAGCTTCCTAAATTATAATCTTTAACCAAAAAGTAGTTATCATTTGAAATTAAACAAAATTATCATCCGAAACTAAATAAAATTATCATCCAAACCAAACATAAGTTATCACCTCTAACCAAACATAACTTATTATCCGTAATATTTTCACTATCATCACTGTCACCAACGACAGCACCACAATCACCACAGCAACAACAACAACAACAACCACTCACCACCACCACTGTCACAACCGCAGCAACATCAAAGCCGCAAACTTTTTGAACATTGAATCTGGAACAGAACTTTGGGAGGTGGCGTCGCAGTGAAGAGGGGTGGCGCGATGGAGAATTAAGGAGGGCGATGGTGCGGAGAGCGGCCAGGGGCGGAGCTAGAGTTTTTTATTAAGGGTGGCCAATTTTTTTAACTATAAAATTTTATCAATAATTTTAGGTGAACAAGTGGTTTTCATTAACCAAGTGCAACGAACTGATTTATTTATATGCTAAATAGAATATAATTTCGGTGTCAAATAGAACTTTATTTACGTGCACCTTTTTATACTATTTGACACTGAAATAATATTCTATTTAGCAGAGAAATAAACCACTTGGTTGCACTTGGTTGGCCAAAACCACTTGTTCAAATAGCATTACTCAAATTTTATTTGGTGTAAAAATTTTAAATATTTTATTTATGGAATTTGAATTCATGTAATATATAATTTTGAAAATATTAAATACTAAAGTATATAATATCATAATATGATAAAAAAAATTATGGTAAGAGATTGTTTTTTAGTTGTTTAAATAATAATTATAGGTAGCTTTTTTTTATCGGTATAAATTCAATATACATAACTAAATTATGAAATATAAAAAAGGTAATTTAATAATTAAATAATGTGCATCCCAATCAATAAAGTTAACATTTCATCAATAAAAATTTTAGAACTTTCTTAACATTAGTAGTCACAAAATAATAAAAATTATTCATTCATGCTCGCAAGAAAATAAAATGGAAGTAAGAAAAAAAACAAAACACATAACAAAAAATATTAAGGAGGAAAATAAAATGGAAGTAAGAAAAAGAAACAAAACACATAACAAAAAATATTAAACAAGAAAGGAGGGCCTAGCCCAAACAAAGAACAAAAAACTATAACAAAAGAAAATTATTTTGTTTAGGGGGGATCATTTTTAATATTTAAATTTTTTTTAAGGGAAAGCCTAAAATATAAGGGGTGGCCATGACCTCCTCTACACAACACAAGACTCTGCCCTTGGGAGCAGCAAAGATGGCATGGGGCCGCAGTGATCTCTAGCTTCCTAACATGGACAGCAGTAGAATTAGAGAAATTAGAGTTTCTGTTGCAACGATGGAACCTTTTTAACACTGGAACACTGGAATAGAACCTGGAGCGGTGTGGAGAAGGGATAGGGAGAGAAGGAACTAGGGTTATGTTTTACACTTTGGCTCTCATTGACTGTTTATAAAAGGGCTTCCTAAACTTTTCCTATTTTTTTGATATTGGAAGAATAATAATTACGAAAATAAATTGTAATTATTCACAGCCTAAATTTTCACCGAAAATGGAGACACAAAGATGGAAACGATTAAATGGTCAACCTGGTGCCACGGTTATAATGAGATGATAAACAAGAATGAGAAACACGATGCTGGAAAAGATGGCAGGAAAACTTGTTGCACATTGCATGATATATACTATACGTTACGACAAGAGGATCAAGATTTCAAGCAAGAAAAAAATACAGTAAATAAATACACATTCAAAACTACCATTGTTACAACAAAAGCTACAGTTGCGTTAGTTTAGTTTTTGTTTTTATTTCTTTTTCATTTTCATTTTTAATTCTCATATTTCAATTTTATCTTTAAATTTTAAAATAAAAAATAATTTAAAATAAAATATCATCCCAAAAGTTAAATTAAATCTGAAAATAAAATAAAAAGAGGTTTGATCTTCATCCCCCTCTCTTCCTCCTCGGCGTGGCGCAGCACCAGCAGTCACGACTCACGAGCAGCAGCACCAGCTACGTAAGAGAAGGAAGGCATAGATACGGCCAAGTCCCTGACTTCTCTACTCTCAATGGCAACCAAATTAAAGCAAACAACGTGATTGCCAGATTTATAAGCATGCAACACAACACCATTGTACGACGCTTCTAGTGATCAAATTAGCCCGCACCCAATCTACCATCCCAATTACACACATTAAATCAATTAATTAACTAACAAAACAATCTAAACCTATGCATTTATCGAATTCATGGAAAAAAAGAAAGCAGAACCTGAATGTAAAGGAGGAGTGACTGGAGGCTATCGTAATCGCGTAAGCATGGCTGTATTCGATCTCTCAAAATGGAACAGAAGTAACCACTGTAAGTCTGTAACCAGAGCTTGAAGGAAATTGTTGGGGGCAATTTTTTTTTTTTTTTTTGGGTGTAAAATTTACATACATAGTGTTATTTCTGCTAAAACAAAATTAAAGGAACTAAAAAATAATAATTCAATGAAAAAACCAACAAAATATAAAATTCTATTAATTTAATCAATAATACTAGCTAACTAACCAAAAATCAACAAATATTAACCACCAATTTAAATTGAATATTTTATTTCTTAACGTTTCGAATGTTTTGTTTTTATTATTTATTATTTTAGGTTTCTGATGTTCTATTTTTAAACAAGTTATAGATGTTCACCGACTTTTATTGTGAACGTTCTATAAACAATAGTTACAAATGTTCTGTTTTGTTGACTGATTTATTAATTAAAAAAATATTAGTTACCTATAATTTTCCTAAATTAAATAAATAAAATAATTATCCAATTTTTTAAACTGAAACAAAATAATATATTTGTTTGAAATTTTACTTAAAAGATCTAAACTTTGATAATTGTAATTTATAAATTCTTTATTAAAATAAAAAAATTATAAATTTTTGCCTTTAAATATTTTATTTATTTAACGAATAATTTAGGGATAATACACAGTTAATCTGTTGAGATAACTTAGTATACTATTGTTACAATGTTATTCTAATATTCAGGAAGATAAATATAATGTATAAAATATATTTAATTTGAGGAATAAATATATGTAATTAAAAAATATGGATATTTAATCTTACGTGTTATATTTTTTAATTTTTCATATGGATATTTTTTATTTTTAAATACTAAATCAGTTTCAAGAATTTTTTAGTCAAGATATATTTTTAATTAAAATATATTTAAAATTATAAATATTTTTAAAATTAAATTAATTACTCTCTTTTTCTCTAATACCAAGATATTAATTACACTATCTCACGCATTAATTACATACATTCTCTCTCCCATTTTTGTAATCTAATCATAACCATACATTTAGATTCAATAACTATTATTAGACCCTCTTATTTTTTACCTAAGAAATACTTTCTCACTAAATACTTTATATATATATATATATATATATATATATATATATATAATATAATAAAATTTATTTTTTAGTAAAATAGATTATTATTTTCGAGTGATCCAATTAAATAAATACCAAATTTGAAATCTCTTAGTATAATGGTCATAGAAAAAATCTTTTAGTAACTAGTGAATATAAAGGAAAAGAAATAATTAAAGGTAAAAAAAATTAAGAAAAAAAAGAAAAAAAGAATTAAAGGTAAATAAAATAATTGAAGATGAAAAGGATCGAAGACAGTTGCCTCAACTTTTATACGATTTATTGTACCATCAAAGCTACTTATTTTTTCTTAAAGTGTTACTTCTAATTGTTTCATACAAACTTTGGGCTCCCTTTGTTCCCAACTAAGCTCCACCACTGTATGTAATGATTCAACTTTCGACATGTCATGATCATATCTATGGTTAAGTCGCTATGACTACTTACCTGTATAAATAATTAATATACAAGCCTTTAGCAGTATAAACATTAATTTACAACAAAGTTTTCAAAGTTCCATGTGTTGAGTCATTAAGTGCATCAATTTATTGTGATGACAAAATGCATGTTTTGGGCTGTTTGGGTTGATCCACAAGTGGGTTAGTTAGCTTGGCACAAAGCCCATT
>JASCZI010000490.1:28062-40206 GCA_036250425.1 Stylosanthes scabra | reverse complement strand
AAACTAAGTAATTTAATCCATTTCAAGACATTATATAGTTTAAATATGAGTATCCAAGCTTAGGTAAAAATTTGATGATGACCGGACGAGAATTTCATTAAAAACCAGTCATTTTTTACCATACCCGTTTTTACTGACGGTAAAAACGAACAGTAAAACCAGCTAAAAGAAATTAGGTAAAATTTACCCCAATGGTAATAAAATACTCTTTATTACCCTTGTTACTCATCATGGATAAAATTCTTTATCTATAGAGATCAGTTTCGAGGATTTTCGAAAACCGGACCACCAGGGCGTTTTGGTAATTTTAAGCAAAAGTGCGCGGAAATCTCACGACCATGAAAGGAGGGTCTTCACAATTTAAATAACTTAAAACTAAGCTGAGTTTAACCAACTTGGGTTGGTCTAGTGGTTAGCTCACTAGTCCGCTTAAGCAACTGTCGGGGTTCGAATCTCGCCTTGTACATGCAGCAACCTATTGGTCAACAGTAAACCCTTAAATGGAGCTCAGATCCGCGGATGATTAATCCTTGGCCTGTCGGGCTGGAGGATACCTTGAGAAACCAAAAAAAAAAAAAAACTAAGCTGAGTTATGATGTTTACATTTTGTAGGGATTAGGCCGAGCTCAATGGGCCAGATCATAGGCCCCAAGCTTGACCTCAGAGTTTGATTTTGATGAAGCAGGTTGAGGTTTTAGAATTCCGAACTATAAGTCGGCTATCATTGTTTGAACGAGCTATAACTTCGGCCATGATGATGTTGTAGTGAGCCCTCAAGTTTGAGATGCTTATTTTAAATTACCAAGTTGAGCTTAGTTATAACTCGGCGGTGTAATAATGATTGGACATAGTTATAATTAAGTAAAATGGATGTAAGCTCCCAAGATTAACTTGGGAATTTGAAAGAAAAAAAAGCAAGCTTATAATGGCATTACTTTCCTCATACAAAAGATGAATATTGCAAAGAAAGACCATTTGATGTTGAAAATAGAGATTTTGAAGACCTCTGTGAAGAAGTTTTAAGCTGAGGAATATTCTCTCAGAGAGTTGACAAGATTGTACTGTTTGATAAATTGGTATATAAGTGAGCGTCTGTTGAATTGATGCCGAGATATAGGTCGGTTTGGTTGGAGATTGATTTTGATAGATGATAACATTTGAATCCGATATGTTATATCATTTTGTAGTTTGTACTTGTTAATGAAATAATTGCTTTGATTTGTGAACTCCAATCTATATAGATCGGTTTGGATCCGGCTATTATTGCTCGATTTGTATTTATTGATGGTTTGATTAGATAGATTCATAAACATTGGAATTGTGTAGGTTGAATCTGATTTTTGTGATATCGTTTAGAATTGAAATTGGTCTTCGGTATGACTGAGATAAAATTCTGACATGTGAATGTCAATTTGGTAAACATTTGAATAGTAGATATTGACTTGTTATTAGAGCTGATCTATATAGGTCGATTGTAATAAGATCCGACTTATAGATGTCAGTTTGATTAAGCTTCGATTTCTAAGATTGATTTGATATAAGATCCAATCTATAGATTTCGGTTTAATATTCGACTTATCAATTTGATTAGGATCCGACTTGTAAATGTCTGTTTGATATGAGAGTCAACCTATATAGGTCGATTTGATAAAAATATGAGTTACAGATAGTAGTTTGATAGGAGAGGTCGGTTTTATTAAGAGTTAGGCATATCTAACTAGTTTTGAACGATGGAAGTGTATACGTCGAAACCAAGAGTCAATAAATCTTATGATATGATAATATGAATTCGCTCAATATGATAGGATCGTACTATATGAAATTAAAGCCATTAGAATATAGAACATATAATTAAAAATAGATTGTGTTATATAAAGAGTTGTAAAGAATATCCACTGATGCAGAACTTACAAGATGATAAATTGAAATTGTATCATTGAACTTTTAGTGTTAAGGTGGTTGACCTGAGCATTCTTATGAGTGTCAAAGAGTACGTCCGAGCTATAGGTTAGCTGCTTCCGTAGATGAGCTCCTTTATAACTCGGCTAAACTTTAATGGTCAATGTGATTATTTTGAAAAAATGATTTGCTTTTTTCATTTGATGAGATGTTAAGAAATAAGCATTCTATTTGACAGTTACTGATTATTTCTATATATTTGAAAGTGAAGATGTTGTTAAATAAGATTAGCAGTTGACTAAGTCAACTAATTCTGTTGATGGCTTGTTATCATATCAATGATGTGTAGAAAATTTGTGGATTTATTTATTTGAAAATAGTTGTTACTAGATCATGTGTGTGGAATGTGTGCATTTCATGTGGTTCTTGTTCAAGATTGAACTTTGTTGAGCTGGATTACAATCTCTAAGTAGAGAATATTGTTGTGAATACAAGTTTATACTTGTTTATTTGTTAAGTAAATTATGTGAAGATAGACCAATTCTATCTATTTTACATGATTGTTGTTTTGAAAAATGATTAACGCCGATAGCTTGGCTTAGACATGCCATGAACATGTATTTCTGGTTATATCCAAATTGTAATTATATTGTTTGATTTGATTAAGTTTTATCTTTTGAGCCAACTTTGGGAATATCGGTTAGAATTGAAATTGATTTTTGGTATGACTAAGGTCGGGTTTGTTAATTAAAGTCTGACTTAATAGTGTCAGTTTGACAAAAGATTTGTGGAATGACAAATCATTGTTGGGTAGAGAATATTAGAGTAACAATATTGAGAAAGAAATTGTTGCATATTTGCTTGTGGTGATATTTATTATGATAGAAATAGTTAATTGTAAGAGGGAGTGTTAACTTTGTAGCGTAGCAATAATTCAAGTATGAGTAGAATTTTAAAGAAAGTTGAGTACAAGGGGGTATCTACCAAATTCAGTGCGAGATGTGCTAGTGGATGTGATTGAGTAGAGAGGTTGTGCTGTTACATTGATTTTAGTGAGACTGTATTGTTTTATTTTTATCTCTTGGGTGAAGCATCCATAGATTGGATCAATAGGTTGTTTTTCTTGCTCAAGTAGGCTAAGATGTAGCATTGCTAGAATTCACCAAGAGAAAATGGTCCCTGAAAAATGACTTGTATAGCTTCGATGTTGACAGAGGGATCTAATTCACCGTGTCAGTATTAAATGATTTTGGTTAAGAAATAAGCATACACCTAAAGGATTTGTTTGTTGAGCTTTTTTATAGTAATTTCTATTTTGTTTTTTTTTTGTGTGAAAAAAATGTATTGAGACGTAATATAGAAAATAGCTAAGAGGGATAAAAGGTAAAATTAGTAAATGAAAGTGTGGCAGCATTTTGATGATATTTTTTAGTATAGCTTGTGTTGAATTATAATATTGAAAACATTTTAAGCCCTGTGAGGTAGGGCTGCACACAGATCGGATCAGATTTGGCCAAATCTCGATCTGATCCGCACTAATGTCATCGGATCGGATACAATGTCCACAATTTTAAGGCTTGGATCCGATCCGATCCGCTAAATTGCGGATAGCATCGGATCGAATATCAAATATATCCAATTGGAAAAAAATTCTAAAATTTCAAAAAAAATTAAAAATTGGAAAATTTTATACATGGTAACAGTTAACAACCAATAAAAATTCTAAATTAACAACATTGAAGAGAAAAAATAGCAGATCTGAGATGGAACATAAACACCAGCAAAAGAAAGGAAAAAAAAAACAATTGAACAAGTACAACAAAGTAGAATTGAAATAGAAAGTAAAAAGGTAGCACCGTGAACTGCGATTGAAGACCCAGTGTACAGAGGCAGCAATTTGGGGAAGTGGAGGCGTGCAACAAAGAAGAACCACGAAAAAGCACAACAGCAAACACATAGAAGAAGAACCATAGCTGGCGATTGAAGATGCTATGACGACAGTGTGCAGAGGCAGTGAAGTGCGGGCTTAAAAAACTGTGTGAGGCGGCGAAGCGGCAAGGCGGCGAAGAGGCAAGGTGCCAGGACAGATGAAAGACGATGAGAAGGATGATGGTGCAGTCATGCGGGGGCGGCGACGGAGGGCGGCTGGCGGTGGTCTTTGTCCTTTGATGAATGATGATGGTTGATGGAGGAGAGGGAGAATGGAGTGAGTGGCGCTAGCATAATGTATCAGGGATTGTTTATATATATATATATATATATACATATATATATATATATATATATATATATATATATATTTACAAATCCACGATCCGATTCGAAGCATCTGCGGATCGGATCCGTAATTTTTGGATCGGATGTGGATATTCACCGTGGATCTGTGGATATGATCCGATCTATGTGTAGCCCGGTGAAGCATTGATATGAATAAAAAACAGGGGGTTTTAAAACGAATAATTTAGTTTTTTTTTTTGTTTTTTTTAAGTGATCTTTAATTAGATCTATTGTACAGTAATAAAATTGTAGTATTTGTTCCTCATTTGAGAGTTTGTCACAAAAAATTGAGTTCTAAAGTGACTTTTTAATGGAGGCCTTAGCCCCAATGTTGAGAAGGTTGTGCAGAAGAAGTTGGGCATTGATGAAAATTAAAAAAAAATAAAGATTGGAAATTGAGAGAATTTCAAACTAAGAAACCTATTAGATAATTGTGAGGTGTATCACTTAGTTCTAAAACTTAAGGTAGATTATTTCTGAAATATATGGATATTTATTAAGTTATTAGAGAGTGACAGTCATACCTGAGTGTATGGGAAGCACAGTAGGCTTGATTTAATGGATATCATTTATAATACGTATGTATTTCGTTTAGTTTGAGTTCTTTAGCTAAAATAATGGTCAACAACAGAAAATAATTATAATAAAAAAGATCAATAGATATTCCTTAAGGTGGGTTTCTTTTCTAAAAATAAATATATAGATAAACAACAAAAATTTAAAAATTGAACAGAGAAAAAATGATTAGAAGTTATTCCTTAAAAATAAAAAAGTAAAACAAAATATCTGAGTTGAGTGTAGTTAAATTTATAGTATAGTACTTAACTTTCGATTTTATGATGGCTTAAGCCCCAATATATAAAAAAAATTTACACCAAAAGAAACCACTTGGCTTGTCATTTTTCCAATAATAATATCTTAATAAAATTATGTGTTGGTAATATATTTTTTTATATTGACATGATGACATACTTGCATATAATATGTCATTTGTAATAATAATATAGCCATAGTCCGAGTGATCTAAGATGCATAAATCGTAAAAGGCTTAGTTGAATAAGTGATGGAAATGACTACTCAATAGTAACTAGTAGGTGGTAATTCAGTAAGTGTTTATTTGAGTAGTTTAAAAGTGGGATAAGTACTTTTTTGGTCCTTAAGGTTTGGGGTCAAAATCAAAATCGTACCTAAGGTTTTTTTTTCCAAAATCCTCCTTAAGGTTTCATTTTATTTTAAAATCGTCCTTAATAATTTTAAATACAAAAATGCCCTTCTACAATTAAATGTTCTCTCCTCCTTCTTCAATATTTTCATGGCTTTAAATCTGGCACACTACACCGCTACGTAAAGCCCCTCTCAACCACTCTCTCCTGTTCACCACCAGCATCCTTACTTCCCCTTTTCACTCTGTCCATATGTCTCTCTCTCTCTCATCACCAAACAACCTCCTCAACCTCCATACTTCAATTCGCCAGATCTGGAAGAAGATTGAAGCAATGACGGATGGATGGGCAGGAGATGGAAGCCATGACGGTCGAGCAAAGAGAACGATGACAGCAAACAGCTAGCCAAGCCAGCCAACAGCGTCACGAGTGTGGCAAATGGACAACCATTGTGATTGCGGTACATGGAGAAGAAGAAACGACGACAGTTCTCCATGGCTGTGTCCTCTTCAATTTTCCATTTCAGTGCCTTTCAATTTCTCTGATGAATCTCAGAAAGTTCATTCATTTCTTCTCCTTTGAATTTATCATTCATTTCGTTTATCCAATTTACTCATTTGACGTTGTTGTCTTTTGTTAGAAATGACATCCAACAAAAAAAAGGGCGTTAGCAAATTAGCCTCCACCACTTCTGCTTACTGTCAATAGTGTATATTTGTCTCATTTAGCAAATAATTCTTGTGGGTTTGTGATTGCTGATGATTTGACTGATAAATTATACTTGTTATTCCATGTGATTTTATTTTTTGCTTGTACATGCTTAGACCCACGGGTTATGTATTGAGAACCTGCAAAGTTTTGTGGCAAAACTGAAGGATATGAAGACTTATGATAACATACTTCTTTCTAAATGTGAGCTTGGTGCTGGGCATTTTTCAAAGTCTTTCATTTTATTTATCTAATTAACTAAATTGTATGTTGTTGCTGATGCTTATGGTAGTGGTGGTGATGGTGGTAGGTGTAATGAGGTTGTGGTAGTTGCTCCAATGGTGCAGGGTTTGATGGTGACCAATGAATGAAACAAGTGAGGGGCATTTTTGTATTTAAAATTTTTAAGGACGGTTTTTAAACAAAATGAAACTTTATGGACGATTTTGAATGAAAAAAACTTTAAGGATGATTTTGATTTTAATACCAAACCTAAAAGACCAAAAGAATACTTATCTCTTTAAAAGTTAAAGGACCAAACAAGCTCCAAGAAACTACATTTCTCGTTTCTTAGTTTCTTATTTAATTTGCAACTTACACATGTACGTATAATGCATTCAAAATAGTAAACACTATAAATTTGGTGGTGTAGAAGTAAAATATACTAAGATCAAGAAATTTAAAGGAGAAAAAAAAAAGCAATAGATGACAATAGTAAGAGAAACTAGAAGCATGTGGTCTAGTTGAACATAATTTAGTGTTAACTAACAATAAAAATACAAATTGGAGTTGCATACTAATTCTTATGAGTTGCGGCTACTCGTGGAATTATACTTGGTGTGATTGGTGATGTGTAGAGTTATTTTTTTATAATGTACAAATTTTTATATCTAATAATAGTGGTGAAGAAAAAATTGAGTTAAAAAAAAAAATAGAGAGCAAGCATTGTTTAAAAAAAAAAAGCAAAAGACATAATTCTTTTTCTTTTCTAAAATAGATTTTATATATGCCAGTAAACTGATTGTTCCAAAATGAACATACAATAAAGTTATAGTAGATATTTTTCAATCAACAAAATTAAAAAATTGATCTAATATCTTAAAAGAGAAAATAAAAATAACCCAAAAAAATACTAGATGATCATCAATCTTAATTTATTTTAACCATCACTTTTAGTTATAAAATTCTCTAAACATTCAATTATAGTATAATATTACATTTTAACCAACACTTTTCAATGTTAATGATTGAATGATGACTAAAATAAATTGAAAAATTGATGATCATATAGCATTTCTCATAACTAAATAATAGAAGAATGGACTTCTTCACCTTGCATTAATGGAAAATAGTTTCTATTTCAATGGGATTATCATTTAAGGGTTTGACAAAATTATTCTATTAACTTTCAATATTAGATAATAACAAATGTAAGAATACAAAAGCAAATAATATACATTAGAGGTTGATATTTTTCTTATCATACCTTTTTTTTTTTAATACTTATCAAATTATTTGTAAGCATATTGTAATATTGTAAGTAAGCCATGCATAAAATATAGTTGGATAATAAGCAATTTTAGAACGTGCATGTAAATTGAAAAGACTAAGGTAGATATCACCTTGGTGGGGTAAAAATTATTTTACTCGGCCCCACGGTGGGCGCCAATGTTCTTTACTGGTTGTTGGGTATAGCTCTTCCGGTGATGAGAGGTGGAGCTTCAGGAGGAAGGGCAACCTCGACTAGCTCGTGGAAGAACAGGTACTTGAAAAGGCACTTCGATCTTCAAGTTAGTAGAATATTCACATGTGAGTTAAATGAGAAGGGAAAAGAAAGCATACCTTGACCTAAGTTAATTAGGTATATTTATAAAGAGACTTAAGGTAGCGTTTGGTTACTGGGATTGGGACTGAGACTGAGAGAATCCATATTGTGTTTGTTGGATAGGGACTGGAATTAAAATTTCAGTCTCAATCCAAAAAATTCTAGTATTTTCAGTTAGGAGGGATTAGGAGATTGAGATTGGGACTGAAACTTTAATAACATTTTCTTTCTTTAGTACCCTTACATAATTTTGTAATTGCCATCTTTGCCCCCTTAGTTTATGACCTTCCTTCATCACATTTGATCCACTGCTTCGCCATCTCTCATCCTTCTTTCACGATTTGCCTCTGCCTTTTTCTCCACTCGTGTTCACCGGCGAGCTGCGATGGTGACCTCTGGCAATGCCACCATCACTCCTTGTTCTCCACCGCTCTTCTTTTTTCGTTCTCTCTTTCTCTCAACCTTCTTGAACCACCTATACCCACATGTCCTTCATTTCTTCAATAATCATCTTTAATCTTCACCCTCATACTCTCACCTTTAACGTTTTAACCTGAAAATTTTATGGTATAATCTTTTTTTTTTAAATGTACAAAAAAATTTGTTGAACATAGCTGATGTCTTCTCCATAAGCTTCCAGTGCATGTTGGTTCCAAGCTGCAATCTTCCCCAAAAATCTTTGAAAAGACTTCAAATTTCAGCTCAAATTCCACTTCCCAAATACTCTCTGAGTTACCCAGCAAACTCATGTGCTTGCCAATTACACTTCATCCTTAAGTTCTTCTTCAAGAGTAGAGTAAGGTATAAGGGGTAAGTGACAAATTTCAGAATTAAGTTTGAAGGTAGGAATTGATGCTTGTGAAGATATTTATGGTCCACAAAATCATAATTTTTTATTTTGAAGGTCTTTATTTTCATCTTGTCTTTGGTTTTGGATTTATGTAGGACTTGTCTTTCTAGATAAAAAAAAAAAAAAGATTTATTGGATTATTATTGGATAATTATCCTTTTAGAGTTTTTAATTCTTGAAAAATTATTCTATTGATATAATTGCTTTTAAATAATAAATTTACAGTTGTAATTTTTGGGTGATGCTTGCAAATGTACCTATGATGAACATAAAATGGATGGGCATGTGATGTTGGATTCAGTAGAGAATGTTCAACATAGAATTTCAAGTGAAGATGTTCATTAGGTTGGATATTAGAAAAAGGGGAGGTCATGAAAGGGATTTTGTGCAAATATAAGGGTGTTTTAGTTATTTCACTCTTTTTAGTCTCTACACAAACTCAATTTAATACATTTTAAACCAAATATAATATACAAATTTAATTTAGTCTCAATACCTCAGTTTCAGTTTTTCAATCCAGTTTCTCTTCCAAACGCTATTTAAGAGTGAGTTTTCTGTTTACTGAACTGTTTAGAGTTCAGTAAGTGGATCTCATTTTTAGGATGTCAAAGATATGCAATTATGTTTTTGAATGTTTGTTATTATCTTTTTCTTCTCTTTAACATTAAGTCACATTTTCAATTTAAATAACTTAAAAACTAAGCTGAGTTATGTTGTTTGTATTTTGTTGGGATTGAGCCGAACTCAATGGGCCAAATCAGTTATAAAAGTTTTATTATTATATATACACATGATGCTAACTAATCTGCAGTGGCGGATAGAAGGGGGCCAGTAGGGACCATCGTCCCCCCAAAATTATAAAAAAATTCATATATAGTAAAATTTGATATTTTTTACATAATAATTTTATAAATATGAATGAGTTAATAAACAATATTGTATAATTAATAAAATTTATTATTTAGATTAATATTTAAGTCAATACACATATCTTTATACAGAATATTTAAAGAATACGAAATTAGCTATATCTTAAATATAAATTTTAAATATTAAATTAGAAATTGTAAACTATGAATTCTAATAGTATAAAAGATAAAGAGTTGATTAATATTTATAAAAAATACTTTGTAATATTTCTCTAAGTTAATTATAAATTCTAATAGTATTAAAATACTTTGTAATATTTCTTTAAGCTAAAAATATTGTAAAATTTGAAAAAAAAATTATAAAAAAATAATGCTATGCCATCTGCATATATAATTTATTGTTTTTTTTGTTAGTTGTTAGTAAAATATATATAAAAATAGAGTAATGCTAGGGAACCAACGTTAAGGAGGCCATGAATGTAATTAGGGAATTAGTGGGTAATAAAAAAGGAGAGAGAAAAGAAAAAAAAATTAATATTGGTTCCCTATTGTCTCCCAAGACTTTCTCATAAAAATATTGGCTAAAAATATAGTATTAACCTGTTGGTTAAAAGTATTATATTTTGTTAGTAATTAGTCAATAATATATAAAAGTGTTTGCTAAAAATATAATATTAAACTATTGGTTAAAAATATTAAATAACTGACTAAACGCTAGCAGTCAATATAAATTAAAATTTAAAAGTTTCTCTTTTAAAAATTTGGCCCTCTTAGTGTTAGAATTCTGGTTCCGTCACTGCTAATCCGGATTAGTCAAGTTGTTAGTATATCCATTAAAGTAAATGTTTGTGGTCTAAATCTCATATAGAGCTCTGATCTGCGACGTATTATTCCTTAACCTGCCGAACGCAATACGTGAAAAACAAAAATATATAATGCCAGCTTTAATGATTAATCTTTAACATTCCGTAAAAAAAAGACTAATCTTTAAAATGCATATAATCTTTTTTTATAACTATTTATAATTATAACTATATTTCTCTATCTCTAGTCTTTATCTCTAATCCGCTCTAATCCTATATATAAAAAAGAGAATATAATTCTTAAATTATTCTTTTTGTTTTCTCTTCAAGTTTTAATTTTGCTATTAATTATTTTTTGAAAAACTTACTCTTAAATTTATAACGAAAATATTAATTATGAAACTAAAGAACTTAATATCTTAAATCTTAATTACTAAATTGCTAAAACAATAATAATAATAATAATAATATTATATTATTATTTGCTAAAATCTAGAGGAGTTGCTTCTGTTCATCCGTTGGATCTTTTTCTTCCCCCTTCTTTCTTTCGTTCTCCTTCTCCCTCTCTTCTTCTCTTTTGCTTCACTTCTCTACCCATTCCCACTTCGTTTTCTTCCATTCTCTTCTTCCATGTTTCTCTTTCAGCTTCAGCTAGAAAATTCAAACCTTTAACAGCGTTGAAATTAAACACACACAAAAAGTTCATTCCTTTTGCCACCCTTCATATCCATTGGGAAACCTTTTGGGTTCAGCAACTACCACCATGTCTCAAACTAACTGGGAAGCTGATAAGATGTAAGTTCCAATATTTTTTATTTTTCATAGTCTCTTACACCATAGGTCCTTTTTCCTTGCTTAATTCTTGACCCGTTGTTAGTTTAGCTTCTTGATATTTTGATTTGTGGTTTTTAATTTTATAGTATTTGTTTATTGTACTTTTGTGTATCATGAAGTAAGGGAAATTTTCATTTGGGTATCTTAGGGTTTGTTGTTTTATGCAAGTTTGAGGGGTTTGCATGGAAAATTTGTAAACTTTTTAGGATGGTGCTTAACTTTGATTATGGTGTATTTGTTCATTAGTAGATTCTGGTATGTGTATGTGTTATGTGATCTTGGTCAATGCAAAGTTGGAAACTTCAATTCTCATAGTTCACTTTGATGGTGATGCAAGTAACCATGTTATTGTTATTGCTCTGTGAGATTTTCAGGTTAGATGTGTATATCCATGATTATCTGGTAAAGAGGGATTTGAAGGCTTCTGCTCAGGCTTTTCAAGCTGAGGGGAAAGTTTCCTCTGATCCTGTTGGTGAGTTGCCTTGAAAATTTGGAAACTTTTCGAAAGAAAGAAGCTTGATTTTAGTTTGGCAATTTTCTACTTGTGTTTTATTTTGTCCGTTTAATTGATTTTCCCCCTTTTTGGATGGCAATATGGGATTGCAGCTATTGATGCCCCGGGAGGTTTTCTATTCGAGTGGTGGTCAGTTTTTTGGGACATATTTATTGCGAGGACTAATGAGAAGCACTCAGAGGTTGCAGCATCTTATATTGAGGTTGGTTTTTGAAGAACTTGCCCCTTTTTTCATGTTATGCAATGGAGAAATGATCCATCCTGCTAATATGTCTTTCTAAAGAATTGATTATTTATTTATTTGTTTATTTTTTAAGATTTCAAGATAGTAGAATTATCCGTGTTTTACTTCATTTTAGCTGTTTAGGAAGAGATATTTTGGATCTTATTATCAATACTCTA
>JASCZI010000490.1:0-28019 GCA_036250425.1 Stylosanthes scabra | reverse complement strand
GTATATGTGTGTGTGTGTGTGTGTGTGTGTGTGTGAGAGAGAGAGAGAGAGAGAGAGAGAGAGAGAGAGGGTAGAAATCCACCAACTAAAAAGTATCATTGTTGTACATTCACATTTTGGACAAAATGTGTTTGACAATTGGAGAGTTTATTTGCTTCGATTTTTTCATGAATTTCATATATGTCATACCACATAATTAGGATATTTCTTTAGAATAAACTCCTGTTAAATAATATTCTTAAGATGCAATTATGAGTGGTTTTTGTCACCATCAAACTTCATACAAAAACAGTATTCTGGGATGTAGACTTAGTGCGGATGCAACCTTGAATTCTGATTTAGCACAAACCGTGGCAGCGGAGAAAAATTTAGAAGTTGATTCATAGTGTACTCATGCTCCTTTTGAGCTATGAGGTGGGTTAACCTTTTCGAAATTCACTTGCTTGGCTTGCCTAAGGCTATTTCTCCATATGATGAGTGTTTACATTTCCTTTATCTACGCACATTTTTTCAAAATTGCATGGTCAATTTTTGTGTCTCAAGTTTGTGAGTGGTATTTACTTGTTTGGTGCTAAACCGGTTTAAAAAAAAAAAGTAAACATAACACTGCTTTATTAAACTACAGACACTATAGGCTATGTTGTTTTATTCAAGTAACTAGAACCTAAGCCAAACTTCAGTTTGGGAAACTAGTTTAGGTATTATCTATAACTACTCATCAATCTTGTCAACACCTTAACTGAACTTGTAAAATTTATGGCATACCAAGATCTGTAAGATTCTCACAAATGTGATGATAAAACTGAGGGATCAGTTGAAGTTACTGTTTATGGAACTCCATTTTCAGACGCAACTAACTAAGGCCAGGGAGCAACAGCAGCAGCAACCACAGCAGCCACAACCACAGCCGTCGCAGCATCAACAGCAGCAGCAGCAGCAACAGCAACACATGCAGATGCAGCAACTCCTATTGCAGCGGCATGTGCAGCAGCAGCAGCAACAACAACAGCAGCAGCAGCAGCAGCAGCAACAACAACAACAGCAACAACAGCAGCAGCAACAATCGCAACAACAGCAGCCACCACCGCCACAACAGCAGCAGCAGCAGCAGCAACCGCCACAACAGCAGCAAGGTAGGGATAGGCCTAATCTCGTAAACGGGAATACGAATGGGTTAGTTGGGAACCCCGGAACTGCCAATGCACTAGCAACAAAGATGTATGAGGAGAGGTTAAAGAGAGATTCTTTGGATGAAGCAGCTATGAAGGTAGATGTTCTCAACATCTAACTATAGGATTCATCTGCTGTTCTATAAACTTATGAGCTATATATTCATTGCTTTCTTTTGGTATTTTATACAGCAAAGGTTTGGTGGTGAAAACATGGGCCAAATTTTGGATCCTAATCATGCCTCAATTTTGAAGTCAGCTGCTGCTACTGGCCAGCCTTCTGGGTGATTATTAATGTTATTTTTCTTTATAAGCCATGGTTTTATTGCTTATGTAAAGTTGTTTTTGGAGAGTTTCAACTGTCTTATGTTCGTTATGAAGGGAGTGTTATTTGGTGTTTAATTCTCTTGGCATCTGGCATTTTGTATAGCTACAAGTGTTGACTTTGTTGGCCCCAAATTGCTCAATTGCAGGCAAGTTTTGCACGGGGCTACTGCTGCCGGGATGTCTCCGCAAGTTCAAGCTCGTAGCCAGCAATTATCAGGGCCTACTCCAGTATGTCCTTGTTCATTGAGTGATCACATTACTTATTATTATTATTTTTTTCTCAGCTGTTTTTCCCTGACTAACTATTTGAAATCAGGATATAAAGAGTGAGATTAATCCTGTTCTGAACCCTAGAGCTGCGGGTGCTGAAGGATCATTGATGGGAATTCCTGGTATTCTTCCATTCTCCATTTCTTCTCTACATTAGCTGATTTTTACTATTTGATGTGATTTCCATCTAGTCCATCCAAACATGCATTTGGTCTTTTTTTAGTCCTTGCACAAAAAAAAAAATGATGTAAAAGAGTTATTTTCTTCTGTCAGGATCAAATCAAGGTGGTAACAATTTGACTTTGAAGGGATGGCCACTCACAGTGAGTAATCTTTTTGTATTTGTTTTAATATTTTCTGAATTCTCTTGCAATCATTAATTATTGTTGAATTTAAGCTATTGAGTAACTAATTTGTTTATTTTTCCTATCCTCTCCTTAATCAGGGTTTGGAGCAACTCCGCTCTGGTCTACTCCAGCAACAAAAACCATTCATGCAGGCTCCTCAGCCGTTTCATCAACTTCAAATGTTGACACCACAGCATCAGCAACAGATAATGCTTGCGCAGCAAGGCTTGGCATCTCCATCTACCAGTGACGACAATAGAAGACTCAGAATGCTGTTGAACAATAGGAGTATGAGCCTAAACAAGGATGGTCTTTCAAATCCTGTTGATGTAGTGCCGAATGTTGGATCTCCGCTTCAAGGTGGTGGCCCGCCTTTTCCTCGTGGAGATACCGATATGCTAATGAAGGTTCTAGTTTTTACCTAATTTGTTAAACTGTTAAGTTTATCATTTCTTAGATTTACCTTAAGTTATATGATTCATGTATTCTGAAATTTTTCTGTGGACAGTTGAAATTGGCTCAATTACAGCAGCAGCATCAGCAACAACCAAACAGCAATCCACAGCTGCAGCAGCAACTTCAACAGCATGCTCTCTCAAATCAACAATCTCAGAATTCAAGCCTTAACATGCATCAACAAGATAAAGTCGGGGGAGGTGGTGGCAGTGTTACTGCGGATGGTAGCATGTCGAACTCATTTAGAGGAAATGATCAGGTCAGTCCTTTTATAGTCGCCAGTATGCATGCGTATCTGAACAATGCTAGATACTTGCCTAATACTGTTAGTTGCATCAAACTTTAACTTTCATCTTCTCCTTTTACATTTGTGGTTTCATGTCTGCCTTTTCTTGGTTGGTCGCCTCAACTTCGACTACTATTAGAGATTGCAATAGATTTGTTTCCATGGTCATTTCTTGTCAGATTTTGATATGTTTGGCAAAATAGAATTTGCTTAACCTCGAGTTCTTCAGAACCGAGTAGTTGGAAAAGGATTTTACTTTCATCCTTCTTTGAAGAATCTTACTGTTAAATGGTGTGTAAAAGACAGAGAAAAAAAAAGTGGCTAACTTCATTTTGTGCTTAACAATTTACTAACTGCTTATTTTGACAACTGTTCTATTATATCATTTTATTTTAAATTTCTGTCCATGAAGTTGGCAGACTCTATATTTTCTTATGAATGAAATCGGTTCCTAACATGCTTTTGTGAATGCCTCTAAGGCCTCGAAAAACCAGATTGGGAGAAAGAGAAAGCAACCTGTATCTTCTTCAGGTCCTGCCAATAGTACAGGAACTGCAAATACAACGGGGCCATCTCCAAGTTCGGCACCCTCGACTCCCTCAACTCATACACCCGGAGATATATCTATGCCGTCTATGCCTCATAGTGGTACTTCTTCGAAGCCACTAATGATGTTCAGCACCGATGGCACCGGAACACTTACATCACCTTCAAACCAATTGGTGAGTGGCTCTTCTTTGAAATGTAATTGATGGAAGGAATGAAAAGTTCCTTGCATTATGAGTCATTAGCATTCCATTTTTGCCATGGGATGATGAGGATCTTGAATTGTAGGCTGATGTGGATCGTTTCGTGGAGGACGGATCACTTGATGACAACGTTGAATCTTTTTTATCCCATGACGATACGGATCCCAGAGATGCAGTCGGTCGTTGTATGGATGTAAGCAAAGGTGCTGTAAACACCATTTTTTATTGATCATTGGCGAATATCATCATTTCTAAAAGATTTTATCACCATTCTTTATTTTAGTAAATAATTCATTAAGTTAATGATAAATTATGATGTACAAAATTTAGAAGCAGTGTGCTTTGCTTCGCCATCTTTTGTATTTGTAGATCTTCAATATTGCTCTTTAATTCCTTGACTTCTTACTTAGGAGGTGCTAGCTCAAACTTCAGAAGCTAAGTTCATGAAATTCATTTAATTTTTCAGGCTTCACATTTTCTGATGTAAATTCTGTACGTGCTAGCACAAGCAAAGTTGTATGTTGTCATTTTTCATCTGATGGAAAATTGCTTGCAAGTGGTGGTCACGACAAAAAGGTTAGTCCTAACTAAGAAGAAAATTGGGAAACAAGAACTATGTTTATTTTACACTGTTTAGATATGGAAAATTGTAACACTTAACTCCCAACTATTTTGCAATGCAGGCTGTTTTATGGCACACGGATACTCTGAAGCAGAAGGCTGTTCTTGAAGAACATTCATCTATGATCACCGATGTTCGATTCAGTCCAACCATGCCTCGTTTGGCAACATCTTCTTTTGACAAAACTGTCAGGGTTTGGGATATTGACAATGTTAGTTTATTCTTTCTCTTTTGACTCTAATCATATGCTACTTTTTGCGAAATTGTTTCTCCGGATTCTGAAGGGTTAGAAATAACTTCCAGGGCACATTGTTAACATAAATATTTGCTGTGCTGAAAAATGTTACACACCAGAAAGTTATGGAAAGTTTGTTACAAAGATAAATTGTTTATTGAGAACCAACAAACTGAGATAATAAAACATATCATTATGCTTCTTTTATTTGCAAGTATGAATTATAAACAAGAGCATTAAATTTGAAACAGCTCTTAGCTTCTGGAGCTTTACATTTTACATATATAATGCTTCAAGACATGGTTATGTTTTTCAGCTTTGTTTCTTGATGTAGGGGTTCATAGATACGGTTTACTATATTTAGTGCTATGGCCTATATGGTGATATCAACTCTTACTTGCTAAATTACTGTGCAGCCTGGTTATTCGCTTCGCACCTTTACAGGACATTCTGCATCTGTAATGTCTCTAGATTTTCATCCAAATAAAGATGATCTTATCTGTTCTTGTGATGGTGATGGCGAGATACGGTATTGGAGCATAAATAATGGAAGTTGTGCTAGAGTCTTCAAGGTAGGATTTTCTAGGATAGCTTTATTTGTTCTTTTTAATCACTGTTTAGTTTTGTTGTTTATTAAAGTGATGATGTATTCACTTAAGTGTGTGATTGGCAATTTTCTTGTCAATTGATTAGGGTGGCACCGCCCAGATGAGATTTCAACCACGTCTAGGGAGGTACCTGGCTGCAGCTGCAGAGAATGTTGTTTCTATACTTGATGTGGAGACACAAGCATGCCGATATTCATTAAAGGTTCGATTTCATGTATTTTACCAAAGATATGTTAGGGCAGAGGCTCAAACTCGGGAGAAGGGGACAAATGGCATTTGAGCTACACCTCATTGGCATTATTATTATTATTATTACTGTTGTTGTTATTATTCCCTACATCCGTTTTAGAATAAGTGTCCTCCATCCGTTTTACTATTACCAAGATGTTTTCTTGTTTTTCTTGGTATATGTATTTTTTGTTTTGTGACCATTATTATGAAACGGCAGAAGTATTGTAAAGAAATGTTTCCAATGAATGGCATGCAATTCTAGCGGAGTCAGAATTACACAGTAGCATAATTTTTTATCTTTTCTTCCCACCATCAAAACATTTAAATCTGTAGTTGTTTTTATTTGGTGACTTTTGTTAATGTAAGGATAAACACATGAATTTGAATATGCTATAATGGCTCTGATGAATGATATTTCTTAGAGCATGACTAATGTTTCTTTGTTGGCATGTTGTGCTGTGACTGTAGGGCCACACGAAGCTGATTCATTCTGTGTGTTGGGACCCTTCCGGGGAGTTGCTGGCATCTGTGAGTGAGGACTCGGTCCGGGTTTGGACTCTAGGAACTGGGAGTGAAGGGGAATGTGTGCATGATCTTAGTAGTAGTGGCAGTAAGTTTCAATCATGTGTCTTCCACCCTTCTTACCCGTCGTTGCTCGTCATTGGCTGTTACCAGGCAAGTCTACCTTCCTTATATTTGCCCCTTCTCCGATTTCTTTCCCTTTGATATGGTGAATTTAGCCGTGATGATCTTTCCTTATAACAAAAACTAGGGTTTGTGAATTTAAGCCTGACACAACGCAATGGCGTTTTCGATTCATGTAGCTGACACCATCTAGTGGGAAAATGCTTGGTTAAGCTAAGCTAGAATGAGTGTTTGTGGATTTTCTGTAGCTATATGAGCTGTGGTTGTATATTGTGTGTTCATACCGTTTTCAATTCGATTACTTATCCTTTTGGAACTTGCACTGCAGACATTGGAGCTCTGGAACATGACAGAGAACAAGACAATGACTCTGACCGCTCACGAAGGTCTCATCGCCTCCCTCGCCATGTCGACTGTAAATGGTCTGGTTGCTTCCGCCAGTCACGACAAGTTCGTCAAGCTCTGGAAGTGACCTGTAACAATACTGGCAACACAGTAGGTTTTTTTTAATCAGTGTTGTTCACACGTTTTAGTTTATTTCTCTTTGTACTTCTAGCAAAACTAACCTTTGTTATATTGTTGTCTACCCTGTTGTATCTGTTTCATTAGGTATTTTTTCTTTGGAGACTTGTGCTATTGTAACATGAACTAGTTATTGTCTTCTGGACCCTTTTGGCTTCTTTTTAGTTTTCCTAATGTTAGTGTCAATGTATTTTAGGAAATTATTATGAAAATTTTATTTTAGCATAGATACAATTCATGTCTTTGGGGTATCAAGCTATCAATTTTTACTTGCATGGCGTGCTTGCTGAAGCCATCTTTGTTCCTTCTTTCATATCGATTGAAGTGTCAATGAGTTTTTTATTTGTAAGGTCTTAGTTTACCTTCTAACACCCTTTTAAAGTAGTCTTCTTTTCGTTGTAAACACTAAAATCTGTATCACTCACAGTAATCTCTATAAATCAAACAAATGACAAATATGTTGTCAAATTCAGTTATAACAATTTGGAGCAGGGTTTTCTTCTTTTAGTTTATTTAGGTAAAATCCCTTAGATTTGTAAAGAAAAACTAAATTAAGGCCACTATCTGTTTACAAGTGTACAAAACTAGTTTAAGTCCATCCTTTTTAACCAATTTGGGTTTGTAAAGCGGTTAACTCATTTATCCACGCTAATCCATATTTGTATATGATCTCAAAACAGGTAGTCAAAGTTACTTCTCAATTCTCATCCCTCAGTGTGTTTGAACTTTAATCTCATACATGATTTTTAAATGGGCACAAATCTAAATGCTTATTTTATAAAAAAATAGTGTTTTAATCACTCTTAAATTAAAATGTTGAAATTCACGAGTAATAAAAATTATAAAAATGATGATTAACATATTATTTTATTATTTTTATAAAATTAACAACCCTAAATGATCTTTTTCTAAAGTAAAAACAATAACAAAATATATAAAATTGAGATAAGCTCCTTTAATTACCCTTTAGTTAAAATAGTAGAACTCACAAATAATAAAAATCGAACATTATTTTTTTCTTCTAAAGAATAACGGCGACATGTGATTTTTTTTTTCAAAGAACCATTCGTTTGAAATAGAATTAATTTATGTGTATATATTTCTATACACCTTTTATCTTTTTTTTTTATTTTAATTTATGTGTTAATATACATTATTTTTGTGGCATATGTAATTATTTTTGTGTTATTATATGTTGTATTCACGTGTTTTATAAAAATATTTTACATTTTCTATATTATAAATAAAATGTTCATGGTTACATGTAATATTATGCTTTGAAATAATAATAAAAAATTAATAATAACCGTCATTAACTAGCTGTTACTTTACATCAAGGCAAGAACAGTCACTCTCGTAAGTCATTAGTGGCTCCGGCGAGAGTCAAACGAAGCAGCATGGAGAACAACGAACCCTCCACTCTCCACCCGATTCTCGATCTTCTCTTCTCCGCCGGTTACGTTGAACCCGCAAACTCCGACGCGCCGCCATCTCACAAAATTGCCCACGGCATTTCCTGGTGCATCGCCTCCCTGGACTCCTCCTATTCCACCATAACGCGAGTATCTCTATCAAACCTTCCAATTGCTTAGGGTTTCATCATTTAAAATTCAATCTTACTAGCTCCCTCTTTTATTCATTTGATTCGTGCTCTCTTATATTTCAATTTTGTGAGTTGTTCCTAGTAACAGTGAGTTGATTGATTGTATCGTATTGCAGACGTGATGACAATGCAGAGTTCATTGAGGAAGCTCTGAGATCAGTAGGATGCCCGCATTATCTTCAATCCTCTCATGTTCGAGATCTTGATACTGAAGCTATTCTCCCTGTAGTGCAATGGCTTACGCTACGTGTTCGATCAACACAAGAACCTCGTGCCGGTGAGGTATGGTTATAAGATTTTTAATTTTTTATAGCATGTTTGAATCACTCGCTGTGTTATTATTGGAATCTTCAAATATAATAATAAAATAAAATGAGATTAGTTATTATGCACCCATAGAGGTTAATGGTCAAATTAGTGCTTAAAAGATAGGTCACTCGTCAAATTTGTTATGATAGATTTTATCAATATGAGTAGTCATTGAAAGATTAAAAATTAATTAGATACGTTATTCTGTTGCTTCATTATCGTTTCTGTTAACGATTATCCACGTAGTACCTTAAGTTACGTATATGTGGTTCTTTTGATTCATACCTCATTTTCTCCCAAACAACCTTTATAATTAAGATGACATTGTTTTTAGAGTTAACGTTCCATGTGGCCAATTGACCTTGCACTTATGGTATAAAAAGGTTTTACACTCTGCATAGAAATTAATTCTTTGGATTTTAGAAATTAAAAATGATAAAATAAACAGGCTTATTAGTTTCTAAGAAACATTTCTGTTCTAATATGCTAATCTGAATTTGAATATAAAAGAACAATACATAGTGCATTCGCAGGAAAAGCCAATAACCAAACTGATAGAAGCTGACTAACCATCTGGTGTAACTAACTTAACAGCTACTGATTACCATAACAGAATATGACAATAACTTATCCTAATACATCTCAAGTTGGATCACAGATATTGAGAGCACCCAACTGAAGAATGAGACCATGGAACTGTGCATCTGTCACTGGTTTAATGAGTGAATTCGCCTGTTGATAATGACACTTGACTGGAACTAGCTTTGAGCAACCTATCAGCAATCATTTTGGATGGAATGGTTATCAATCTCCACATGCTTGGAGCATTCATGAAATGTAAAGTTGGTTGAGAGGTGAATGGCTACTTGGTTATCACAAAAGACCATAAGTTAAACCAACATCAACATGGTCACTATTCTGAAAATTAACTGGCCAAGAAACTCCATTCACCATAGTTGCCAAAGCCCAATATTCAGCTTCAACATGGGACAAGGAAAGAGATGGTTGCTAAGCTAGTCATAGATCTCCTAGTACCCTGGCAATTGCACAATCCGCATCAGAACAAGCCTTTGGGGACAGTCAATATTAGGCTGAGAAAATAAAATATGACCATTGCCTTTTGTGTTACTTAGAAGGCGGTGAAGGGCTTAAAGATGAGGTTGCTGAAGCTTGGACAAATATTGGGTATTAGCTTAATTTTGTGATAACATAGGTGATGAGAAAAGAAACAGAGAAATCATGAATTTATTTGAACGTAAAGAAGAATATATACAATATACAGTGTGGTTTCTTTCCAATAGCTTATCAGAAAACTTATACAAGCAAATCAATTAACCATGTGTTGTGACCAGTATAACAACTATCATAATCCTAATATTTAATGTTCTTTTAGTATTTTGGATTTATGATGTCAATGTGATTTTGAAAACATAATAGGCCAAATCAAATGTCAGTAACTCATCCTAGTAACACTTGGCTTGATGTAAGGGTTGGTTATATCTAATGCTTTTTTATTTTTATTTTATTTTTAAAAATGAAAAAGATGTAAGCTAGTGGCTCAGCGTGCTGTTTCAGTTATTCTGAGTTTTTAGTATGTGTTGCTATATTGCTTTGCATTTACTTTGTGCTACCACTTGTTTTGACGCGGTGCTTATTTTTGGTATCCCATGGAACTCTAGGTTTTTCACTTTGAACATGTTGTTCAAGGGGATGAGCAGTCACTACAGGGGCCTGACAAAGAGTTAGAGCAAGCAAAAATTTCCATAAAGACATTGACTGAAAACTTGGATGAACTGGTAGGTGAGATGGCTATGATTTTAAACATGAACTGGACTCAGTGTCCCCACCTCTTTTTTGTAATCTTACTTGATTGTTAGTTTTGTGTGCTGGTTAAGGTTCATAGAAATTGGATGATATATGATAGATGATAGAGCTTTGGCATCGTTTGATCCATGTAAAGGACCCCATCTAGTGTGATAAGACTTTGTTGTTGTTGTTGTTTGTTGGATGATCAATGATCCACTTCCATCTATGTTCTACATGGATTTATTCATCTTTTCTATTGCTTTACTTCTTATGTTGTACTGCAGAAACACAGGAAGACAAATGTTGTGGAACGGTTAGATCACGTACGAAACAGAATCAACAAGGAGGGTGCTGATTCTGTGGTACAGAAGCTAATATCCTTAATGACATCTTTGAAGGTGATTATCTCAATCAATTTAACATTATTTTCAGATAGCAGTATAATTCAGCTCATTCATGATTTATGTTTTTCTTACTTTTTTTTTAATCAAGGATTATGCAACAATTAAATCTTAGCCATTTTTGTCTCGCTTATGGTATTCCCTCTTTTGCAGGATCTTGAAAGGCAGGAAGAGCACTTTCAGTCTAATTGCGATTCTGAACATTCAGAACTTCTAGCTGAGATCAGTGAATTAGAGACAAAAATAGCCAATGGTTGTGATAGCAAGTTCCTCTCAGATGGGCTGCATCATTCTATAAGTGAATTGCATGAAAAAGTTCATTTAGAGAGAAAGGTAAGCTACGTTTAGCAAGTGGATTTTGCCTCCTGATCTGTTTTGCTTCTTAGTTTCGTGACAATCCTTCGTTGTAACACTCATAAACTCTATATGCCTTTCTGTTAGCAACTTGCTGCTAGGCTGAGGGATATTCTGGCAATGAGGCGACAGATTGATGACCTACCATGCCAGTCCGAAATCAACCAGTATGTTTGTTCTTTTACAGTTTCACCTTTCAATTTTTCAGATTATTTCCATTGTCGTTGTAGAAGTATTTGGCTATTTGCTGAATGATGTTGAATATTTCCATTATTGGGTTGTAATTATGTGCTTTAAAGTTTAAATGGTTTCAACTATGACCGATTAGAATTCAACTAGAGATGGGGAAAATAAAAACTTAAGGAAAGCATCTAAGTAAAATATGTTCTTACTTTCCCTGTTTTCTTGTTTCCTAAACTACTTACTTATAAGGGTTTCATTCCAGGACAGAAAAAATAGAGATCACAATGGTTGCAGTTCAATGAAAATTTTGTCTTGTATTACTCTTCTTTTCATCACAATATTTACATCAATCGCTTAAGTTAAGCCCAGTAGTCTCAAACATATATTTATTCATGTTGGAATTATCTCCCCGTTGTATATGTTCATGTAATACAAAGTAAGATGATAAAGATATTAACTGTAGAGACTGGGTGTAGGTAATTACTTCCATGCATGTTAATAGGATTAGCTACATGAGAATGTCCAAACTAGTTCCCTAAAATATATTATTTACTTGATGTTTCTTCTCTGTGTTGGTGGCTTGGTGCAGATATGAACGCCGGCTCTCGGAGTTGTATGCTCAAATCCAGGTTCATAGATTCTTTGGATATTAAACTCTATTATGGGGAGAGTAACCTTTTTCATTACTTTTACCTATCCAATCATATATATGCTAGTTCTAATTGTTTTTGGATGTATGGTATCTGCAACGTACAGGGAAAACACAGGCAAACCCGTAAATACTATGCTACCTACAATGCTCTTTTGGAAATTAAAGAATTGATGCTAAAGGAAACATCTTTATTGAATTCAATCATTTCACAGGTACTTGTTTGAGAATTTAGAGCATGGTATACATTTGATTTTATGATTCTTGTTTGATTTTTTCTCTCTCTTAAAGAAGTTAAATTCACAACTTGTGTACTGTATTATTTTTCTGCTTGTATATATGCTCCAGCTGTCACGTGTTATGGCCTTGCTTTTGATTTTTGTTCTTCGTTTTTTACTCTTATTGGTATTTCATTTCATCATTTTAGACTGTTTGCATTTTGTCTTATTGCACTATCTTTAGTATTTCTTCTAGCTAAAATCTCTTCTATGATAAAACTAGGACCAAGCTGCACTAATAATTGTAGTAATTTGATATGAATAAGTGGGATCTGCATCTTTTTTTCTGTTTTGTACTATCGCCATTGGATTCTATAGGTGACTGTACGAAATCAACAGTAACAACAATTTAACTAGCCTTGTCCCATTAGTTTGGGTTTGTTACATGAGTCAAGCGATGCTGTAGTGTTCTATTGGAAACAATTATTCTCTATTTGATTCTATCTTATGGGTTATTAGAACAATAATTGGTATCAAAATCTCTCATTATTTTAGATGTATATGAATACCCAGCACTTGCTACCATTAAGCTATCTAATTGGGCAATCTGCATCATAAATTTTGATGCTGACAGAAGAAAATATCTTTGTATACTTTGGGTTTCGAAGTTCTAAGAAATTATTGATGCCAATGAGATTCTTTAGAATATTGTCTCATGAGGCTTCATAAACTCAAAGGCAGTATGGATGGTCTTCTTGTTAAGACAAAAGCTTATTTTTGATAATTTTATCTGAACAAGTTTTGCTTTCTGCATTTTTTTTAAAAAAAATAATAAACTGCAGTTTCAAGAGGCCTTCAGTAGTATGGATGGTCGTGCAAAACTTGTTCATTCCATGGAAGGAATTGTCAAAGGCAGTCAACAGGTAATGATATTTCCTGTCATGCATAAAATTTTAAATGACTAACTGCAGCACGAGATCTTTATTGCATCATATGTCCCTGTATCACTTTGTATAAAGATATTTGTCTGTTTATGCTGTACTGGGGCTATTAAATCCTTTTACCCACTGGAAATCATGTCAGCATGCTGGACTTAATTCCTTAGTTCCTCTGCCTTATAAACATGTTAAAATTTAACTATTGAACTTAAAAAGGTTCAATATTTAGATGGAATGTTGTAGTTTTGAAAAAATTGCATTACTTTGTATTTAGTACTGCAGAAGCTTTTAGAACCAACTTGGGCTCTATAAATTGCCATTATTTTCCTAGCATTTTTTATGAAGTTACAAGAAACGCTATTGACAATTTAATTCAAACTTCATAATCAACTGTTAGAAGCAGTTTTTAAAAGTGCATACAATATCAAGTTCTATTGGTGTGTTTTCATGGTTTTCCAATTAAGTCTCCTGTTTATTAGTGTCTAGATGATAACTCTTTTAACTTGATATTTAACCTAGTGTGAATTTTGTGGAGACAATTAAAACAAAGAGTAATAGGACAAGAAGGTCCCACAAAAATTTTGTAATAAATTTATTAGTCTTAAAAAAAAAAGTACCGAATAAGTTCTTAAAAAATTTATGATGAACTTAAAAGGTCCTGAGTACAAAGTAATTCCTGAAAATTGTAGTACTGGATTTATAGGTCTCTAACAGCAATGAAACATGTCCAGAGTTGTAATTTTTCAGGACTTAATTGATACTCTTTTTCTTTTATTTTTTTCTTAGGGATCTAAGTTCGTCACAAAATTTTCAAAATACTTATTTGATACTTCTTTTGATGTAGGGACCTATAAGTCCTTTGAAAGTTATTCGAAGAACTATTTGAGTAAATACATAAAATGACCCTGAAATTTACATTATGCCTCAAATTGACCCTGAAATTGCAAGTGGCGCAATACGGACCCCTGAATTTCGATTAAAGACTTGTGTTAGCCCCCTAGATTCATCTCCATTAACGGCGAACTGAGTTGGCATGTTAAGTTGTCACAATGGACAAATGGAGACAAGGTAATTTTGTGGGAGAGACGGAGGTGGCTTAGAACATGATTGTGATTTTTCCTTTGTTTTCGACCGAAAAAAGTTTGATTCGGTTTTTTCTTTTAATCTGGCTTATATCTTTTATTCAATCATTTGATTTGCTTCCCAAGATGGAGGGAGGGGTTTAACTTCAACTATTACATTCATATTTGCAGAAGCTAGTAAAGGTTCAATTAGGACTTGATGAAGAGGAGAGAGTACGGAATGATCTTAAGAATAGGTATGCTGCGGCTGTGGGAGAACAAAAACGTTGCTATTCACTGTTGAAGGCTTTCCAGGTAAGCTTTTTCCCTATTCAAAGGCACGGTAGAGTAGGTGCTGCATAGTTAAGCTGTCGTTTTGTTGAATTTTCTGCCATTTCTGCATTAGGTAATATTCATGGGGCCTTTTCCTTCCATAATTGATAGCTGTGTTTCTGTCTGTTACAATATGATCAATTAATAGTGTGATATAAGAGGAGTTAGACCTTGTCTTTGTATTGTTTTTTTGATAGAACATAAATAGACCTTGACTTTGAGAGGGCCGATATTTGGCACTTAATCAGATAATTTTTTTTTCTAGTTTTTACTTGTAACTAGATATTTAAATGAAATTCACCATATTGAAAGGAAACAAATGCTTCCACAATAAACAAGAGACACAGCTAAATTATGAAATAACAGTAAATTTTTTACTTTTTGAGGGGAGGATTCTTCCCTCGTACAATATTGGTGGTCTCAACTCTAAAGAGTAATGTTTCGTCGCTACTCGCTAGTGTCCCGACTTTTTCAATCTCATGACACATTTCATTGTTCTTCATGTTACTCATTCCATACAAGATGCGTATGATACGTTGACAAATTATTATTATAAGTAAGTTATATGTACATTTATTTTGACAAACTAAGTCCAACTAAGTTTTTTATTTCTATACTAAATAAAAGATCATTCGGTATCAAATAATAAAAAAAATAATATCGAAATGAATTTTTATTTGACATAGAATAAATTACTTGATTGGACTTAGTTGGACATAGTTGGATAAAATAAATGTATATTTAGAATTATTATATTACCGATTATTTTTCTTTGTCTCTGGAGATCTAATTCTGTCTCATCAATATCAGAGAGATAATTCTTTATACGTATTCTCTTATTAGCTTAAATTTTTGGGGAAAGTGATATCATGAAATATATGGCATCAAAGCTTTTATGACCTAAAAGTTTAAAGTTCGATCCTTGTTGAGCACTTGAATCCAAAAGAAATAATTTCTTTTTCAATAATTTTATAAGAAAGTCTTGAGAGTCAACATATTTGAAAGCAAATGCATTTGATGGTAATGATAGATGAGTTGCAAATGATAACTTATATATTTTGTGAGAGATCACTTCTATTCTGTTATATTCTATTTTGATGATAATGTTTTTCGATTTCGGATGATAAATTTTTTAAATTTTGAATGATAACTTAATTATTGAGTCTCTAATGTTGGTTTTGTAGCATTGTTATAATTTTATTTGTACATCAAAATTAATCACAAAAATCAGCCACCATGTATTTATACATAAATATATATGTAATTTATTTTAATGTGTATTTTATATTTTAATATATATTATATACTAGTGGTTGATTTTGATGGCTAATTATAGTGTATAAATAGTATAATCTTTTTTTCTCACAAGAAATAATTTTTAACATAAGACAAATAAAAAAAAAAAGCATATGCAATATATTCACTCAAACCCAAAAAGAAAAAGGAGAGGTATTATGTAATTAGTATATAATTATTTATGTGCTTCTTTCTATCCATTTAAACTTTACATAGAAGTGATACCATGATAATCAATTCAACAAACATTGTCCAATCAATTCAACAAACATTGTCCAACAGTAAAGAAAAATAACTTAAGAGTCCTAATTTGTTTCCTAATTATCCTTCAAATTTCTTTTAGTTTTTGATGTTTTAAAAGATAACATATATATTTAAATTTTTACTTATTTAACTATTAGAAGGATGGAGTAGGACTAGTAAACATTACTCAACAATGAACAGCTAGTACTAAAAACGATAGTGATACCAACGCTTTGTCTTGTACTACTTCTTGCATGTGAAAGATGGCTTATTGTCATTTCTTGAATGGGCAGGTAGAATGCGCCAAGAATGAGAGGTTCCGGAGTCAAAGTTGGGAGTAAGAGTTGATTACAGCCTTGAAATCTGAATTTCCCATAATAGTGTATCGCAGATACAGTCGTAGCAGAGTGGTTTCGTGTTCAAATAATTTTTATTATTTTTTTATTAGATTTTATTATTTTTGTATTCAAAATTTTTATATTAGATTTTATTATTTATGTATTTGATCCGTTGTCTTATTAATTTTACATATATATATATATATATATAATTTTACTTATATGCTAGGGTGGTTACACTATGGTGACTATAGTGATATTAGTGATTATGATACCGTAAAATGTATGATTAACTATTAAAGTGGGGTAGCCACTAAAACATCTTATTAGAACCTGTCAAATACTCAATTTGAAAAAAGAAAAATATAAAATATAAGTAATTAATATTTTTCTAATCAATAAATTAACCAACAAAAAATGGAACATGGGTAACTATTGTTAATAGAACATTCATAATAAAAATTATAGAATATCTGAAACCTAAAGCAATAATAAGCAAACTTTGTTTTTTTTAGAAATAGAATATTCGAAACTTTAAAAAATAGAATATTCAATTTGTGTTGTTGGTTGATATTGGCTTAATTTTTATTGGCTATCTAGGATAGTTGTTTAAAAAATGATAATACTATACATTACACTAAGATTTATATGGAAATATAAAAACTTAATAGAAGCTGAACATGTTTCAAAAAAAAAACATACTAAAACTTACCAAGTGTTTTTTTTTTAAAGAAAAAAGCTGTTTATTTTAAAATTTGAATGTTTAAGAATTAAAAAGCTACCAAGGTTGCATACACTATCCTATTTTACAGTTGCGAGGTCAAGTTTTTCAAGCACTATGAAATGTGAGATAGAGAGGTTTGATTGAAAAATTAATACATATTGGCATGTATCAATCACAAGTTAAGAATATATTAATTCAATAATGACTACAAAAGTCTTGAAAGAGAAAAGTTCTCGCATGAATGAATGAAAGAAAAGTTTGATTTGAGATCTGCAACTGTAAGTGCAATTCATTTGTGTTTGGTTAAGGATGTTTTTGTCAATATGCAAGACATGTTTTTTGTGTTTGGTTAAGGTTATGTCAATAACTTACGATTTTTTTTAAAGGGAACCAGAAAAAGAAGTTATACCTTTTTCAGTAAGATTTTCTTTCACATGTAGTAATAAAAGAAATTATTGCATGGTCTAGTTTTGAGTACATTTTATTTGGTGATATATAGCAGTTCTCTTGGAATATGGAGACTCTTATTTTTTTTTTCTTTCTTTCAGTTAATATTTTCAAGTATAATATTTTATTAGTCAACCGCTTTTTTAAATATTTTTTCTTGGTTTTATTTAACAATAATTGAGTGAGAAAAATAAAGAGGGACATTCCCATTCTTTTGATATAATTGTCGGTATAGATAATCACAATTTTTTTGGACTGAAATTAAATCACATCTTAAAAATGTGTTTATTTCAATGAACGTGGAGCTTGTTGGAATTTGCTTCAAATTAACAAGTCCTCAAGTCTCAAGTCCACGTTAAGCAGAACAACCAATAATCAAACATTTTTCAATAGTATAATTACAATAAAACATTTTCATGAATACAACCAATAATCAAAGCATTGTAAAAAGAATTTTCACATATATTTTTGTTTTGTTCTCCTTTAATTTCACAACATACAGCCATCATTTTTATTTAGTTAATTTTTTCACACAAATCTCGTATAATGATCAATTATTTTACATCTACGTAAAATAAATTAATTAGCAACTACTATAAAATATATATTAAAATATGAAATATATATATAAAAATAGATTAAACAATATATATATATACACAAATATACACTATCTGACTTAATAGTTAATGTTTTACGTACACACAACATTTTCTTTTATAATAATTGTGCTCCTCCATAATTTCTTTTCTGTCGGTAAGGTTTATTCTCCGGTGACAAAACAAATTTTTCCATAACAATTGGGACCCAATTCAATCAAATTTAAACAAATAAACATGAATTGATCAATTATATATTCAAATTTTTGTATGTTACTTATAGTCATTGAACAGAGAAAATGCTGTTTTTTATGCAACTAAATATTGAATTCCAGCTCTTTGGTGTTGAAATAACGTAACACACTAACACGCCTCTCAGACATACATTATGATTATGATTTGAAGTTTGATTTCATCATCATATTCTAAGTTTTGTCTGCATTAGGAAGCTATGTATATAGTACACTGCAATATTATGGCTTAAATTTAACCATATATAGGTAGGTATCTAGGTCTTCAATCTTTGATGAAATGTTTGATGAATATATCTTGAAATCTTCCAACATCGTGGGTTGATCAACCTGCTTCAGAACCACATGTTGGAATCATCAAACGTTTTTTTATAAAAAATTTATTTTTTACCCTTCTGTTTGTTTTATTCTTAAAATGATTAGACCTAATTAAAGAATAATACCACTAATTAATAATGAAGATTATTGTGCATGAATGTTGACCTAATTAATGATGTTATGAAATTAACGTTATGAAGCCATTAGAGAACCAATAGTTAAATTATTATTTAAACTTATAATTATGTTAGGTAGTTAATAAACTTTTGGCCAATAGTAACTAACAAGAGGTGAGCTTTTTGCGATTTATAAAGGTCTATTACTGGCATGGGAAGCTGGGTTCAAAGAGGTTGACTGCGAGACTGATTGCCATGAGGCATATATGCTATTGAAGGATTCCAATATTCCTTTTTGTGGTCAGGAAAGTGTGCTTATCTTCAGGGTACAAAATATTTTACTCTGGCCTTGGAGAGTGGAGCTAAATCTGATTCAGAGGACTGCTAACCGTGTAGCTGATGCCATGGCAAAACATGCAACCATCCATGGAGTGCATTATGCGGAATGATTATTACCCTGGGATGACCTACGGAATATTATCAATCTTGATGTCGCTATTAGCTAGTTTCCTTCTTACCTAGCGCGTTTTCTCTTTTCTTTTAATCTTTAGTCACAAAAAAAAAAAAAAAATAAGAGAAGCTCAATTCATAAAAAATGAAACCCAAACAAATTATATTATTTTAGGTTTGTTGGTTAATATTGGTTACCTGTTGGTTACCTAGACTTTTACTTTAATTCATCATTTACAAAATATATGAATTATCATTCTAAATTATATATAATATGTGTTAGCTCTTTATTAGTTAATATATGTTGACTCCCAATAATTTTTTTTTTATAAGTAATAGAGATACCAAACAACATAGGGTTATCCATTGAGAAGGAGCTTTGGGTGCTATTAAAAAAAGAAGAACACAAATCTTTTATAAGTTAAGAAAGATCTTCTAAAAGTTTTGATATGTTTGTAAAAGTATTTGTCATAAAAGTAGAATCATTAAAAATTAAAAAAGTTATAACTTTCATTCATGGGTAATTTTTTTTTTATCTTCAACCATATTTTCTACTCCACTAATTAAGCAAAAATAATGATGTTATTTGTATACATATTTTATTCAATCAAATTCAACTAAATAATTATGATTCATTCTTACAAAAAAAAAAGCATGCATACACGCATTCTATTTCTTCTTCTCCTCGTCCTATACTATCACCTTCATCATCATAATTTTCTTTTATTTTTATTTTTCTTCATTTCAAACAGGAACTTCTTTTAAATTCTAACATGGAATTCATTAAAATTTAGAACATTTCGAATAAGAAATTACTTTTATTTTGAACGGAAACTTATTTTCATTTTAAATAGAAACTCATAATAAACTTCTTACTCTAAAAATAACCAAAATATACTATTGAAAACACACCAAAATATACAATTAAATGACGTCGATGGCAAAAACAAAACTCATACATGGAGGAGGAGGAAGAAGCACTGCATGTGAGAGAGAGAGAGAAGCGCATAAAAAAAATACTTAGTTAGTCTTGAGTTAAATTATTTGTTACATAGAATTATTGTAAGTCAAAGACTACTATTTCATGTTAGCTAATAAATTATTACTGTCTATATACAAAATAAAATTTAAACCTCCAAAACTTATATTTTGTGAGAAAACAAAATGCAGAAATAACGAGAATCAAAATAATAATTAAGTTTGGTAACTATCAAAACACATTTTTAATTTATTCTCTCAGCTACCCGCTCATACTTCATCCCACTAAACAAGTAGATATGCAACACCAAGGATCATATCTATTGGGTTACTATTATAATATTCTTTTATTAGTTTTTCATTTTTTTTCTTAAAATTTCTATTAAAATTATTAATAGAAGATGGGGAACGGAAAATGGGGACGAAGCAAAAATTCCCCAAAGCGAAAAACAGAGATAGAAACGGGAAGAAATTTAGGGTAGGAGGGCAGAAAGCAGAGATAAGATCTAAATTATCGAATGCATTAAATATATTAATTAGAGCGGGCGAAAAAAAAAATTAAAGAACTATGTTCGTTACGGTTTAAGAGATTGAGATCCACCGTGGTGATCACGATAATTATTTTTAAGAATAATATATAAATTAATCTCTACCACTCTATGAAATATGAACACTTTGTTGATTGACGTGTTCACGTATCGAACATTTTTTTGACACGATACTTATCGACACGCATATTTATTGTGTCCGTCTATGTTCTTAAAAAATCTCAAAAAATACTTTTTTTTTTTTTTACATGTTTGACACTTTAAAATAAGTTTAACTTTATTCTTTAAAATAAGTTTAAAAATAGTATATATTAATCTTTCTTAAAACTAAAAGTTATCTTATGTACTTTATATAATTATAAAAATATTAAAAATATAAATTTAAATTTTAATATAAATAAAATATCAAGATATTATTGAAATATTTTTAAAAATAAATTATATTTTATATATATGTCGTGTTCCCGTCTCATATCAAAAATTAAAATTAGTGTATATTTTATATGTCTCATGTCGTGTCGTATCATGTCTCGTATTCGTGTCTGTGTCCATGCATCATAAGTATCACTGTATATTTCCGTACATATCATTTACAACACGGAAAAATATAAACATTAGTATAGAAAAATAAAATTTTTATACTGATGTTTATATCTTTTCGTGTTGAAAATAGTATGTACGAATGTGTATAATAATACATGTAGCATTAATATATATATATTAAAATTATAAAATTTAAATTCATTTATTTTATTAAATTAAGAGTAGTAATTTTAAACTAGTTGACCCACCTAGTGGGATAAAGTTTTGTTGTTGTTGTAGTAATTCTAAATCTTTCTATATAGATAGAAGGGGAAATAATAAACATATTGTCAAGGTTAAATTTTAGTTATTAATCCTATAAAATTTATCTTAAAGATAACTTTTTTTTTTGTTGACTATATTAAAGATAACTTGTTCTTGAAGTTAAGAATTAAAACTCTTTTAAATATAAAACAATAAAGTTTTGGTAGCTAATATATTTGAAAATTAATGCACTTGATGGTGATAGTAGATGAATTATAGATAATAACTCGTATATTTTATTATCACTTTTATTTTGTTTGGATAATAACATTTTTTAATTTCAGATGATAATTTTTATAAATTTTAGATAATAATTTAATTATTAACTTTGTGAAAGCTCCCTAATATTAATTCTGTACTATTATTTGATGCAAAATATATTAAGATAAATCTATAATAATAAAGCAATCAAACTTATTTAGTTATTTATAGATACATATAGAAAATTTATTCGATACAGGCTTAAATTCATATAGATATAAAAAAAATTTTTACAATACAAATTTTACACCTTACATTTTAAAAAATTAAAATAATATACAAATATAGACTCATATATTCTTCTAGTAAAATCTACATCTTTACCATTTACACCGTATAAACCCCGTACATATAACATAATTGGATAAAGAAATAGTGAAATTTTGGTTGTTGCTCTTACAAGTTACAAAGGAATGAAGAATATGCATACACCGAGACAAACACGTGGAGTAGCAGCATAGCTAAGCACAAAAGTAATGGAATGAATTTTTTAAAACTTTTATCCATTAATTTTGTAAAATATAATCTCCTATCATGTTAATTTTAAATGATAGGTTTAATGATTCTATTTATCTCTATAACTTCGACAAATTTTTAATTAAATTATATTTTTCTTTTCAATTAAGTCTCTATATCATTTTTGAATTTATAACTATATTCTTATTAGAACTAAACGTTGAAAGAAAATATTTATAAAATATGAATTTTCTATTATTTTTGTATTATATACTTTACATAATGTTCATACTTATCTGAATATATTTATCTTTTATCATTCTCATCTATATTTTTTAAAAATATTTTCAACTTGTATAAATCAAAGACACATATTTTTAGACAGCTTGAAATATGTTAAAGAAAAGAAAAAATATTAATTTGTCGTGTCATCCTAAAATAGAGAGTAAGATCATATTTAAGGAGTTCGTCATTGGTTTGTATAATATCTTAAATTTAGAAATGATATATTTCGTTAATTCTAATGTTTATGTCACGACTCACGACACATGAATCTATCTAATACAAAATTAAAACTGTATAGGAACTTAATTGAAAAAAAAATATAGAGATTTAATTAAAAATTAGTGAAACTATAATGACTTAAAAGAATAATTTAATAAAAAATTAGTGCAAAAAATAATTGATTACAAACTTAATAATTAAGTGTATCTGATCTGATGTGAGATTAATGCTATAATAAAAAGTTTACACAGTGAAATTAGATTAATCACTATTGGCTAGAGTATTAGTGTCGCACGTCACACGATAAGACTTTGGTTATATTAATTACGTGTAGGACATCAACTTTGCACTAAGAAAAATTCATACACGTTTTTTAAATAGATTTCTGTTCAAGCCTTTTCATTTTTCTTTCAGTATGGAAAAATAAGAATCCAAAAATATAATAATAGGGATAATAATTCATTATCTGGTTTAATTCTATAAACATGCTTTTCGTCTTTTAATTATTTTCTTCCTTTATATTAAAGCTAAATAATGATATTAATGAGATTTAGATTCCACTCATTAAAATCTCGAGAGTTATTTGTAAAAATAATAGTCAACATAAATTAAAATTATTGATTCTCTTATATTTATTTTTGACAAGTGGTTTTTAAAATATTTATTAGTTAAAATAGACTCCTTCTTCAATTATAAAGTTAGAGAAAATTGAGATTTTATGTGATATTAAAAAAGCAAATTAAATATGTAAATAAACATGAAATATTTAAATTACAAAATTATTTTTCCTATTAAAAAAATTGTAAAAATAAATAACCCATTCAAAATCCTAACGTAGAAAGGTACTAAGAGTTTAATAAAACTCTATCTACTACTAGTGTTGTACCCTTTATTAAACAGAGAGCAATGCATTCCTTATTTTCTTCCGAGCGGATTTTAGCTTTTCTCACATTTTAATATTTAATTATTTTATAGTATATCAATTTAAATGAATATCATCACATTTTAAAAGGTCAATTATTATATTTTCTTGTGATGCTTAGCTCGGTCCAAAACCTATAATTGTACAATATATCACTGAATATTTAATAATGAAAAAGACATTGTCCAAAAAAAATAATGAAAAGACAAAAAAAAACTAACCTTTCTTTTCAATTAATAATATAATTAACTAATAAATGAAAGAGAAAAGAGAAAAGTTTTGGATTGTTATTATATGGAGAAAAATAAAATTTTAATAAAAGAAAATTTTTTAACTAATTATAAAAAAAAACTAGCGATTTCCTAACTAGCGAAATATGTAAAGTTATTATACATACATGTATGTGTATTATTTACTACAATAATTATACACAATCCAGTAATTTAATCAATCAAGTCCAACCAAACTTTTTTCCTCCACGTTCCTTTTTTCTAGTTTTTATAGCACTTTTTTTTTTCTTATCCTCTGCACAGGAAGAAGACGACGATGACAATGGCAATGATGACAGCAGTGACGACGACAATGGCAGCGTTAACGACGATGACAGTGACGATGATGATAAGGAAGGAGGAGAACTACAACGATCATGATGCCATTGACAAAGAAAAAGAAAGATAATACAATGAGGAAAAAGGAGGAGGAAGAAGAGGAACAAAACAGAAGAGGACAAGGAGGAGAAGAAGATGATGATAATAAAGAAGAAGAAAATGATAATGATGATGATAATAACAACATTGTAATTGGAGAAGAATAGGAAGAAAAAAAAATATAACACAGAGGAAGAGGAGAGGACGAAGAAGAACTCAAATAAGAAGAAGAAGAAGAAGAAAATAAAATCCGTTTTTATTTTTCTGCAAAATCCGTTTCCATTTTCTTAAAAATTCAATTCAGTTTTTATATCAAAATCCATTTCTGTTATATATTAAAATATGTTTCTATTTTATATGAAAATCTTTTTTTATTTTTGTAAAAAAAGAAACAAGCTCTGGAGCATCAACACCACGCCTAAGCGTGAAAACATCACCGAAGCCATGCCTAGGTGTGAACAACATCACCATGGAGCTAAACAAGATCATGCCTATGCGTGGGTTCATCACCAAAACCACGCCTAGACATGAGAAGAACACCCCTAGAGAGACCAAAATCACGCCTATAGGAGGAGGAAGAAGAAGAAAGAAAAGAAACTTTGTTTCTGTTTTCATGAAAATCTGTTTCCGTTTTACATAAAAATCCGTTCATGTTTTCGTGAAAATCCAGTTCAGTTTTTATATGAAAATTCGTTTCTGTTTTTCATGAAATCCATTTTTGTTTTCGTGAAAATTAAATCCAGTTTTTATATGAAAATCTGTTTCTGTTTTTATATGAAAATTCGTTTCTCTTTTTCATGAAAATTTGTTTCTATTTTTCATGAAAATTCAATTCATGAAGAAGAAGAACATCATCAACAACAACAACATGAACAATAGCAACAACAACAACATAACAGTGGAAGAAGAGGAGGAGGATGAGAAGAAGAAGAGAAAATGGAAGAAGAGGAGGAAGAAGAAGATTACGAAGATGGTGGCAGCAGCAACGATGTCGGCGGCAACGGCGACAACGACGGCGGTGGCGACAACGACGACGACACAGTAGTAGGAAAAAAAAGGAGGAAAAGAAGGAGGAGGAGTTGTAGAGAAGCGCATGTGTTTTCGCGTTTTTCAGATTTTGGGTGAGTTGTGCATGTAACGCACACGCCGGGTGAGAGTGCGGAAAATCATTTGGTTGGACTTGGTTGGGATAAATGCTTGGATGTGTAGCGGGACTGTACTTACAACAATACTATTTAATTTATTTTTTTTTTTTTGGAAAAGTTTGGTAGTCATAGTTTTTTGTTCTTAGGTAACCATAGTTTTTCTATTTTGGTTTTTATTTATATTAATAAATTATTATTAAATTAAATGTATATTATTAAATATTATAAATGTATAATTACGAATATTATTTATATGAAATTATATATATTAATTTAAAGGTGAAGTTTTTGATGAAGACATTAAAGTATCTTCTAGTGATGATAGATACTTTGATTAAATCTTGACTCTTGATTTATGCCATTAAAATCTGATGTGTAATCAATGCTATCATTATAAGAGAGATAAATTTCTAAATATGGCAATTGTCCTTATCAAAAGACACTTAAATGTCTTCATAGTATATTTTCCTAATTTAAATATAATAATAATAGGTAGTCATAAATAAAAATTGTCATATTTATATTAATATCTATAATTTCATATAAATAACCTTCGTAATTATATATTTATAACATCTAATATTATAGGTTCAATTTAATATAATTGTTAAATGGAAATAAAAGCTAAAATAAAATAAGGAGATCAGGCTATCTATGATATCTCTTTTTGTTATTACATCACTCTTTTTGTTCAGGAGAAAGATTTTATTCCAAGATTCGAACTCGGATGTAATAGACAACTGAATTGTCATTTAAAACATTGATCACATAATTTGAATTTTGAACGCATATTAAATGTCTATCTCCAACACACCAATATGGAATTGAAATCAAATTAGATTGGTCTATTAGAAATCTGTTTAAGTATCATAATCATAAGTTTCAATTCTATTACGGTACAGCGCTTCACTGACCAATAACAAAAAAAAAAAAAATGAAATTCACAAAAATAAAAAAATCTCTTTCTCTACAACCTCTCTCTTAAAGAAAAGTTCAAACATCATTTGTCTATAATTTAATTTATCGTGCACATATTCATGAATAAAGTCTATCCTTGCCACAATGAGTCCACACAACAACCTTTTTCCCCCCAAAGACACAAGCAAGCTTTTCAATAATTATTTTATCCTTATAATTATTTAGTTATAAATAAACATTTTTTATTTAAATACTCCTTGCTATAACTAAACGAAAGATAATTGTTCAGAAAATTAAATCAGACCAGCTAGTTCGATCTGATAATTAACCAAAAATCGATCTAATAACTGGTTCGATTTTGACAAAAAATCAAATTGCAAAAATCGGTGAACTAGTTAAACCAATCTAGGAGAAAATTGTTTTTTTTAATATTTATATTATATTTTAAATAATTGTATTATATATTTAAGTAATTCAACTCGATTATAGATTGACATCAGTTAATCATTAAATATTTAAATCAATTACTCTATCGGTTCAATAATCAGTTCAGTTCTCACAATCTTAGGAAAAAAAAAACTAATATTAAAGAATAAAACAATTTGTTTAGATTTAATATAAGAGAACAAAAATACTTGAAAAAAAAAGTATTTTACAAGGGTAAAAACACCTAATTGCTGGATCCTAAATAATGAATACATTTCCATAATCCTTTCAACTAGTACTAATCAAAGAAAGTGCTTCACCAAAATTCTTTGCCTTAATTCCAAAATACTCCTTTACACCCACCCTACGAAATCTTGCATCATTAGAATTCACCACCAAAGGAGAAACCACATAATCTAATGGTGGATTGTGGAAATAAGCCACAGAGTAACGTTTCTTGTTCTTATTCACAATCACACGGTGAAGTGCACATTTAAACCTTGCATTGGAAATAATGTGCAAAAAATCTCCAGTGTGAACAATAAGGGAATTAGGGTTAGGGTTCACCTGAACCCAATCCTTCCCTTCTTTGAAGATTTGGAGGCCGTTGATTTCGCTTTGGTGGAGGATTGTGAATAGGGATGTGTCCGTGTGTGGGGCTAGTCCCATGGCTCGGTTCGGCTCAGGACAAGACGGGTAGAAATTTAGCTGAATGGCTCCGTTATTCGAGTTGGTTGAACCAACCCACTTCTTATTTTCTTCCTCTGGAATTTCTAACAAGTTGAACATCATTCTTGTTAGTTTCTCAGATAGTGCATTCATTTGCTTTTGAAAGATCTCTATCTTGTCACTGCATAATTTGAACAACAATTTATTATTAGAAAATTTCTTCAATTGAGATTCACAATTCAATCATATTATCTACTAAAAATTAGCTTTCAATTAGTATATATAATCTCAAAAACTTTTAATTAAAGTATTCTAAATAAATCTAAGTACAATATCACTACATATACATGCATCTATAAATTCATTAAAAAAAAATTCTTATATTTTTTATCGTGACTCAAATTTTCTGTAATAGACTTTATTATTTTTGTGATCGGTGATGGACCTATTAAATGTGAAAATACATGGACATATCTAAATATATTCATTTAATTATTATTCATTTAATTATTATTCTATTGTTAATATTATTGTATTATGATAAATTTAATTATTTTCTTAGTTGAATATATATATATATATATATATATATATA